>VWZS01009562.1:2092894-2150431 GCA_013397075.1 Rhabdornis inornatus
CCGCCCGTGCTTTTCCCGCCGGGAACAGCGGGAGCGGGGATACGGGGCTCCGGGGACACGGGCAGGGCTGCCGTCCCTCGCGGCTGCCGCGCTGGCTGTGTAAGCCCGGTGTCTGCGGGGCCAGCGGTGCCCGCGGGGCCCCCGCGCGCTAAATCGTATTTCGATTTTCTGTCTTCATTAACTCCTTACGGGCGTGTTAGATTCCTGTAACCTATTTTACCCTAAAATCTCTGCACCCTGTTGTTAGAAAATCAAAATCAACGCGATTTCTAAGGTGTTTTTCCCGAACCTTTTGTCCTTTCCTTGCTTAAATTAATGTGAAATGTTTCATTTCACCTGGGACTCTAGGTGAGAAATTAGATGGAAACTTAATGGCCGAACGATACAAATTATCGTCGTTAAATCACTTTTCCTCTAGCACGGGCAGGCTCCTCGGCACACCCCATCTGTTTCATCTCTCTCGAAACTAGGCCTGGTTAATAACTCACTTACGGGAATCTTTTTAAGAAAAGACAGATCCACTCATCTGAAAAACATCCATGAACTAAATTTTTAAAAATAGGGTTTGCAATTTAAGAAAAAAAAATCCCCAAATGCCAATCTTATTTGCACCTGGATTTACCTAAGAGGAGCTAGCTACCATTTACAGAAACACTGTACAGTAGAGCGCTTCCTTGGATACTCCATGGGAATATCAAGATGTGGCTTTAGAATACACTCTGCTCAATTCTGAGTAGGGATTTGAACCAACATAGCCATTATCAATTTTCCAACTCATAAAGTATAGAGTAGTCTTAGGTATTCTCTACTATTTAAACTGTTCCCTTTTGTATAAACTATTTAAATATTAATTAGATTGATATTTAAACTCATGTTTCCATATCCCATATGCATGCCCACTGGGCTTTTAGGATCACAATTCTGCCTCCGGCTCTGCTTTCTGAAAAGAGTCCTAAATCCATTTGCCAGGAAATTATAATTTAGCCAACAGTGTCTTATGTAGACTCTTTTAACTTACCCTTCACAAAAAGGTGCACTGTTCATTCTTATCATCTTAAAAAAGATTCCTCCCACTTGATCAAAAAGCCAAAAAAATAAAGTCATTTTCAAGAGAATGACAAAGCAAAGAGAAAGTCGTGGGCTACTTAATTTATCAGCTGCTTTGTTTGGCTGGAGCAGCTGAACCCGGTATAGACCAGTTTCTTCCCACGTCTTTACTTTGTTAATCTGTTCTGTTTTGCATGCCAGTATCCACATTATAAATTTGTTGCCCTGTGTATTTTATTATCCTTCCTCTCAAGTCTGAAGCTTTATTGCACAAAAATAACAACTTTGGATTCAAAACATTACCTATTCATAAGGTTGTAGAACAAAGTGTAAAGATGAAAAGTATCCTCAGAAACCAGGGGTAAATAAACAGTTAAATAAGGTACCATTATTTTTAAACCAGGTGGAAGATTTTTTTAAATGTGAGATTAGTGGTATTTAATTTCCCTGAATAAATACTTCCAAATTCTCCTTTCCTTCTGACTTGTTCGGTATTTTTCATATCTACTCCCTCTTGCCTCATTAGCTTCTAAGCCTCCTTAGTTAAGTTGATCTAGTACGATGATGAACCCCGAAGAGGAGCATTGTTATTTTCATCCTATTTTTTGGCATTTGGAAATTGTTATGAAAAATTACTCCTTTCAAAACCCACCTCTGGCTTCTCTTATTGAAACTGTTAAAAATGCCTTCAAAAACCCTGATAAAAACAGGCCACTTATTCCATTCTACTGAGACCAGGGAAACCAGTCCTAACACTGATCACAAATTGCAGGTGGCTTGTGGCACCCATGCTTCTGAAAACACAGCAGATAATAGCTATTTTGAAAGATATACCTCAGAATTGTTCAGATAAATTATGGGATTCTTTCAGTCAAGAGGAATGTGAATTTGGAAAGAATAATAGGAGAAAAAAATGTGCTAATGTTAATGGGATTATGATTATCTAGAATACATATTTAAGAGATCTCTTAATTTAAGTCAGCATAGTTAAATTATTCCAGTTAGTTTTAACAATGTGAGAAATTTGAAACTCATTTTTATTCTGCTCTTTAAACCATTGGAACAGAAGGCCTAATACTGCATGGAACATTTCCAAAAGGGATTTTTTAAAAATTCTGCAATATGAGATTAGTTTAAATGTTTCCATTAAAATTTTTCTGTACTCCATGCATAAATATCTAAATTTTGGGAAGAAAATGCTGAAAATAGTATTACAATGCTATAAGCGCCTCCATAATAATGACATCTCCTCGTTTTTCAGTATTCTTCTTTAAAGTCATGAGAATGAATTGTGTAGAGTGCTTCCCCTTCCCAGCACTTCAACCAATCCATGTCACATTAGGCCTCCCCAATATTAAAAAAAAAATAAAAAAATAAAAAAATCTGTTAAATTACAGGAAAGTTCTCTCTCTTGCCTTCAGAGAAAGACTTAAAATATAAAACAAACATAATCAAATTCATCAATGCTTGGCCTCTCTATGAGGTCAACTACACATGAGACATCACAGGCTGGTGAGTTGGGAGACTGGTGATGATGATTTAAATCTCACTATTGCAAACTCTGACACAAAGGTAGAAAGGAAGGTAGAAGATTACACATGGCTTTTTCATCATTGTCTAAAATTACTCCTGCTGGGAAGTATTAGTATTTTTTCCTGTGACTCAGCCATGACATTTAAATTGCTAGAGGATCAGAGACCAGTTTTTAATCCTGTATGTAGTCTCTGAAGCTGGGCAGCTCCTTTAACTTAAGAATATAGAGAGCTATGAAGGCAAGGATAACATTTTCTTCCTGTGCCCCAAGTTTGCCCATACGTGCAGACAGGTGTCCCTGGAATAGATCCACTTGGGCATGAAGCTCTGCTTTACAAAACATAAAGGAAAGAAGCATATACAGAAATAATTTGTTTAAATAAATCTCTGTTCTGACACTCATTGACGGTAGCACCCAAGACCCGAGGCATGAACCAGTTATTATTAGCTTTTTTAACAGCACTGAAAGACCAACATGCTTCATAAACCCAGTAGGATTCACTCGATCGTATTCTGAATAGCTAAACAGCCTGCGATTTCGGTGTCTCAAAGAATAGCAGATGTCTGGGGGAAAGAGCTTATTAAGGGACTACCCCTTTTCTTCCGAAAGATAAAGCCTTATCTCCAGCAATTGAAGAGCCTGGCTTCTCTGCGGTCTATTCCAGCTCTCTCTCCCGGCTGGTTAGTGTAGGTGCTCGGCATGGTTTTGTACAGCCACAGCGCACTTCTCTCTGCTCACAAAGCTGGCTTAAGAGTTTCCTGCGCCCTCCCCCCAGCCCAGGCTCTGGCTCCCACCTCTGCGCCGCTGTTTGCTGCCTCCTCAGCTGTGCTAATTCAACTCTTTGTGGGCCACATTAAAAATCGAATTACTGAGATGATCCAGCTTTAAAAGAAAAAACAAAACAAACAAAAAACACAAACAAATTTTTGAAAAATCTCCACAAAACTACTCGCGCACACACACGAACACACGCACAGGAAAACTCAGATGTTCCACTGATCCAATGTACAGCTCAACCCACGAACAGCTGCACTCGCACAATCACGGGGACAGCGAGCCTCGACGAGGGAGCAAGAACAAGAGGGCAGAGCAGGCAGGAAAACAGCCCGACTTAAAGTGGCTTTTCCACCTTGAAAAAACCCCTCTGTCCAGCTAAAGCCGGAGAGCCGAAGGAGAGCTGCTCCCTGGCAGCAGGGCTGGGCAGAGCGGAGGCAGGAATTGTCTCCCGGCGCTGGAGCGCTCGCCCCGGAAGAGAAGGCTCTGCCCGAGCGGGGAGGCTGCGGCAGCGCCGCTCCGTCCCCATCGGAGAGTGGCCTGCTTATTGCCTTTTTAAGGGATTTTTTCCTGAAGTCACATCCTTTTGCAGATGCAGTTTAGCGTTTAGCCACGCGAATGGAATGAAGAGCGGGAGAAGATGACATCCAGCGTGGCAGTGGGAAAAGAAGGACGGTGGGGACAGGACCACTTTACAGCAACCCTGCCCGCTGAAAGATTTGTAAGGAATATGCTATTTGTGTACACCAGCTGCTACCTTAGGCCAGACATAAGTCGAAGTAATGAGAAGGAAATGTGGGAATGGGAAGAGAAGCAAAAGCAACAGAACTAAAAACAGAAAGCTGTTGCAGTCCATCAGGCATGAAAGAATATTATTTAGAAAATAGCTCATTTGTGCCTGGTCTGGGCAGCGCAGTCATCTCTTTTAGCTACATTACTCTTTTTTTTTCTTTCTTTCTTTTTCTTCATGTTTCATCATTAGTGCCAACACCCAATAACGCCTGCTGAGCATGCCATACCTTTGATGCTGTTTTCTAAACTCAAAAACTACCTGAAGTCACATTACCATCCCACAGGATGTGGTGATATACTCTGAGTGTGCAATAGGAAAAGCAAGATCATCTTCAGAGTATCAGCCATAACCTAATAGTGTAAAGCCAACATATGAAAGCCCTGATCATTATAAATGGCCTTTTTCCAGCATAAATGTATAATGTTTTGCTGCATGGCATGACAATAGTCTGTCATTAAATTTTAATGTAATTTTTTCTGAAGAACATCAACATGGGGAAGCACTCTCAGGCAGAAGTTTTGGAGGCACAATAATCAAAAGATAGAACAAAATCAGTGATTAGAAGGCTAATGGCATCTCTTTAAACAATGTATTCTTGACACCTTTCAAAATGATCTGTAGCTAAAATTGCAAGTGAGTGACTACCAGTGTTAATTTTATTATTACTATTCCAAGAATGACATCCTAGTAGTCTATTCACATATGGAGATGCTCAGCATATGCAAGCTGAAAACCTCTAGACAACTTCTAGAAATATGTACAGCTATTTTAAAAGTTTAATCTGGGGAATGTTATTCTAGTGGCCCAGAGTGTGAGCTCTCAATGTATGGACGACATACAGAAAACAGCAGACGTAAAGATGCTGTTCAGATTAATATAATTTCCATAGTTTATTACCAGTAAGAATGGCAAGACCATCGTACACTCTCAAGACATTTGTGTTAACCCTCCCAAAAAAAGCAAAGTAAGAGACATTATTTTGAAGTATTGAAGGTTTCAAACTATTTTTAATCTATTCTGCAGTGACTATCAAGGATTGATGGAGCTTGCTCATAATAGGATTTTTCCTAATTATGTTTGAACATTAAGTGTTGCTTAGCAGTTTATTATTACTTGTATTCAATGAAGCAATTATAATTTATTTTTCGTTTCAAGTAAATTTTCCTAAAAGTGTTTTGTAATATTTTTCAAAATTAATTCACCACCAGGGGGCAAAGAACTATTTCTCCAGAGGCAACATATTTATATTGGTTTCATAGGTGCATGACCCTTCCAAGGTCCTTTTCTACTTCACAGTAATTGCAGATGTGATTAAAACCAAAAAGTGTGCCGACCTAAAAATACATCAGAGGGACATATTTACCATTTTTCCCAACTTTGACTGCTCTAATCTTTGACAATTGTTGGGAGAGAGAGCAAGCTGGAGGACCAGAAGAGGTGGTATAAGATGGCTGTGATGTGAGTGCTGCTTTGGTCCTCTGTGAGTGTGGCTGTTCTGCACCTCTGTCAGGAGCACATGGTACTGTGTCTTATGCAGGAACAAATGACAACCATCTAGACATTAAACCAGCTAACAAAGTAACCCAGTATTGTAAAGTGTATCATAAAACTTACAGCAGAATCATAGAATCATTCTATTTCAGCTGATTTTAATTCCTTGCTCAATGATGTCAGTGCTGTTTCGTTTCTGCTTGGTCCCTCCTATTTGTTGCTTTACCAGACATGAGGCGATGTTAGGAATAATTAAAAACAGAGTTTAATTTTGCAAAAAAAAAAAAAATTTAATATCACCTGGAAATTTTCTATGAAGATCATGCAATTGCATTTGTCAGTACATGACACTCATTTCCCATTTGTTAATGTGGTAGGTAGGTACGTTAGTGACGTGCTGAGGCACCCTCCCAAGAAAGTAACTAGCAGCATAAAATATTGGAGAAAAGAAAAAGAATCAGGTAAATCCAAAACCAAAAACACATCACCATAAAATAAACTAGTATGATCATGCATAGAGAGACTGTGCAACCAGCAGCACAACATGCCAGCAGCGTAACAGAAGAGCCTGTTACAGCAAACATATGTAGGAATTAATCATGGACAGCATTTGGTTTGTGTGCTATCTTTTCAATAAAATGATTGAATCCATTCAGAGAGGAAACTGAAAGCTGTGATGGATGAACATAGAATACACTATTTACTCAAAACTGCTGTTTCTGTACCATAGAGGGTTTTTAGGCGGTAAATTGCTGTCCTGTTCAAAATTGACGATAATACTTTGAAATTTGCTCAGGATGTTCAAAATATTTTCTTCATAAAATGAAATTAAATTTCAAGTTAAAACAGTTTTCACGCGCCAGGATTGCATTAACAAAGTAGTTGTGCTCTGATTACACAGTACAAAACCAGCAGAACTAACTAAGTATAGGAAGACCATTAATATGATGTATGTGTACAAGTGTTTTTCTAAGAAAAAGCCTATTAAAATTCTTCAAATTCCCCTTTAAATGTAACAGTGCATTTAATTGTGACTGGAAAAAAAATCCATTGAAATCCACAAAATTCCAGTATGTACAGATATGGAAAAGAAGTTCCTAGGAATACCAGTCTGGATTGAATAATCACAACTGCACAGCAGAAAAAGTACATGGGTAGAAACCAAAATAAATGAGGTTTGATTATTCCATGGTTATATCTACCAAAGGGCACCTTTGAAATCCTGCCCACAGCTACAAATGCAAACTATATCTGCTAAAATAAGCATTATAATGTCTGATATAGCTTTTCTTACATTTGTACTGTGTCAAGTAGATATATATTTACTTCATGATTCACTTGCTTTTATTAAATTAAAAGTTCAGTGTTAAACATATCACAGCATCTTGCTGGTGGTGGATTATATTTGTGATTTCTTCAAACCACGTAAATGGCCAAAATCCTTCCTCTGCCTGCACAGTTGTGATTTCCATTTGCTCTCAAGGAATATATCAGAAAATAGAGCAGGGCATGTTACTCTTATTACAAAACATTATTTTCAGAAAAACAAATTACTGTCCAAAGCACTTTCTTTGCCAAAAGTTCTGCAAGGTAATTTCTCACAAAATCCCATTAGCCAATACAATCCCTCTAGTAAGCAGTCTTTAACAGAGCTTTAACAGCTCTCAACCACATGGGGATTTTGTTGCTGCTGTTATGACTAGATTTTGCTGTGGTGTGAGTTTTACTCACTACATCACAGACTAAAACAATAGAAAAGTAAAAATAAAGATTTCTCATACTAAGAATCTGTCATTGAAGATAAAAGGTACCCTAAACCTGGAGAACCCAAATGATCCAGATCTGATGAGAAGTGGCTCATTTCTGGAGCTCTTTTGAAGCAACACATTTTTAGACAAAGCATGGTTGCTGTTAATAGTAATTTACAATCTCCTTAAACATTACTTTTTCTTTAAATTATTGACTTTTAGATTCTAAAACCTAAACAACTGGACTTCTCTTGCTGCTTATTTTTTTTCAGAATCACTGTAGTTATGTAGAAATATTTCATGTTCCATCTGTGCCCTTTAATCACTTCTTCTTCCTCCTCTATTTGCATTCTCTCTCATCTCCCCTGTATCTACTGTATTGTGCCAGCAAATAAATATTAAATATGTTGTACTCATTTAGGTCTTAACTAGGCGTTCAACTCGCATAACAAATACTTCTTCTGTGGGCAAATATTAGACAAGGAATATGTAATATGGAGTGTTATTTAGCAAAATATATTTAATGAATTCCATCAAGTGAGAGGTATAAATATTGACTTCTCCTCCATGTGGCATGTACAGGAAGAAATCACTTAGTGGATGCTCTTGGTACATTTCTTGGTCACTAGTAGGCTGAGGAGGTGGCTTGCAGAGCACAGAGCAGGAACATACACAGTGGTATTATCTGGATCCCCTTCTATGTAAGTAGTATTAATGAGTCATACCTTCAACACAAAGTATCAAAAAGTTACAAGGCAAAAACCTCCCAATAGCATGGCAATCCTCCCAACATCAAAACTATCTATGAAAACCGGGAAAAGCAACCACCCTTAATAGCTGGGCTAATGGAAGCGCTTAGTTAAATTACAGATCCACTAATTTGTTTCCCTTGTGTTGCAGAGGCCAAACGAATATCCTCTCTTTTCTTATCCCGTAATACAAGCTTCAAAACTCTCTTCTATCCTGCAAATAAAAAGGAATTTGATGTCCCTTGCACACCTTTAGGATATCCTTGAATATAAATATTAACGTCAAAGAACAGCCCACTTGTCCTTATTCCACTCATCCCTGATTTGCTTTTATAGTCAAATTATATTTCTCATCTTTATTTTTGTTGCAAAATATTTTTAAAACACTAAACAAACACCAGGCTAGCAGAATTTTAATCAGTGCTAGATCCAAGTGCTGTTACCCCTGTCTCCAGGCCAGCCAAGGGCTCCATTATATTACTTAAGCATCATTTAAGCTGAGTCGGTGATTCATTCTTGCAGCACGTTAGAGGAAAGGGCAGAAGGAATTCTCCCCGCGGTACCTCCTGCTGGTCACAGGCTGCCTTCCCACAACGTGCATCGCATGCCAGTGGCAGATCATCCATGCCACCAGGCATCAGTGACTGCCGTCCTGTGGAAGCCAGGGCTGGAGATGGTCGGTGTAAACCAGCAGGGTCCCAGCTGACAGCAGTGCATGTGCACACTGTGCAGAGCACAGGCACAGCAAATCAAACACACGGCAGGTGAAGCTGCAACCCGAGCTGCTGTGCTGCAGCTGATTGTACATGACCATCATACAAGATGCAGAACTTTTATGCTGGATGCTCTGTGTTCCAGTGGATGTTGCTCCAGCCTCTGCTCCAGCATCTGTGCCAGCTTCAGCCTTGGCTATGGATAAGGGACCTGAGCATATCTGTCTTCCTCTGGCACATACACCTGCAGAGTAACTCCCAGAGCTGAGGCCCCTTTTGCTCACTCCTGTTGTGTGACAACAGCCACTCCTGCTGACTTTCCCAGGAGAAAAAAAACTGATGTAGACCATGCAGCTTGGGCACATGTATTAGGTAACTTTCCAAAGGCTAGTCATAATGGACAAGTTCTAGCCAAAAGTCATATATTCCAACTTTCCCAACTTTCCTTTAACAAGTTACCTTTTCTTTTAAATGACTTTGGGCCAAACTCAGGCTATTCTGTCAGCAGATCCAACTGAGAATGGATCAAATACTCTGGACATGAAAAACAAGCCAAAACAGGTCAGCAGAGCAGGAGATGCATCTGTGACAATCTGCCCTCTGAAGACCTGACAGAGGCAACGAAGAACCCTCTGGATGCTGTAGCTCCTGGCAGGGAAAGGAAGAAACTTGTCCCTGTATTCTTCTGAAATTTGACATTGAAGAATGCAGTACATTGAAACACAAAAGGTAAAAAAAATATAGGTTTTCTGTTTAAAAAGATTAACTGTGGGGGTTTTTCATCTCTGTTTTGATTCGGAATAATTTTTACTTACCCCTTTGGGTACATATGTGATTGTTAGTGTTGTCTGGTTTCCCAGGAGTATTTAAAAATGTAACCTAGGCCTTTCTGCAATTACAAGCAAGCAGACTTGCCACAGCTGCATGCCGTGCTCAGGCCCAGTAGCAAACTCTTCCCCCACTCTCCACCCTGCTTTTCCTGTTCCCACTGGGCACAAGACTAAAATTCACCAAAGTGACAGTACCTCCATAACTACAGTACTTCCTGCTGTGCCAAAATCCCATCATCTCTGCAGTCATTTTAAAGTACAGGAATATTGAAAACAAAACCAATCTGGAAAAAGACACAAGTGCAGCAATAGGTCCCTCCTGAGCTGGAATTTCTGTGTGTCTTTATAGAAAATGTTAAATACTCTTGTAGACAGAAACCTACTGCTGTTGTTGCTCCATGGCTCACTATTGAAGATAATAACCTGTTAATTTGCATTAAAAATATACTTGTCTTATGGAAAAGAATATTCAGTGAACATTAACAATAGTATGTACAGGACAGCAGCATGTACAGACACACAATATCTTCCATATTAAAGACTGTAAAAAACAGCAATGGCAGTAAACTGTAAAATGGTGGCCATGATGCTCTCCTGGCTATAATTTAATTATGCCTCAGTTATTGTGTGGTTGATTCTTTTGCTTTTACCCATATTTTTGAAAGTTGTCTCCTGAAACTGCACTCCACTCCAGAAAATCTTGGATATACCATCAGTCTACATGTCTGTTTATAGAATGATCTCAACCTAAAAGGGAAGGAATCAGACTGGTCAGTTTAAATGTCTAAATTACCTTTAGCCATCAGCTTGCTCAGCCAGAGAACTGTAATTACCATTAAACGCCCAGGGAGGCACTTACCATTGTTGCTTTCTTTTTGTACTAGTCTGTTATATTTGGAGTTATGACAGATTATACTACAGTTACTATAAAGTAGTATTTCCCAAGTGAAAAGACTCTTCACAAACTATTGTCTTTCTTTCTGTTTTCATTTTTTGCCAGCAAGAGACCAAAACATTTGTTAGAAGGAGAAAGAAGCAGCATAAAGATTTATTTTGGAAAGCAGATTTTGTAGCTGAGGAATAAACAAATTGGATCTTACTGTTTTCTGGTTACATTTTGCTTTTTCACAGTAAGTAAAACAAAATGGTGGTTTCTCAGCTATTATGATTTTAGAAATACAGTATTTAATTAAATCTTTTTATAGCAAAGTGTTGTACCTGCACTCTTTGTGTTTCTTGTAGATCTGAAGCTTGCCAACTTTTACTCAGCTAGAAAGAGATCAGTCATTCCAGAACTAAAAGCAGGTTTCTGGAATATCTCCATAAAAAACAACATTGAATAACTTAACTGGACGCAAGAACTTCTAAATAGTAAGGCATTACGAGCCAATTTTTAATCTTGGTCGTTTGAATTTGATGCGTAAATATACCATTTCACTCCTTCCTCATTTGACTTCAGAGACAGTCTTAAGGACATAACACCTCTGAACATTAAATAGCACTCACAGTAAAAGGCACTTTAAGAAGAATTTTGGTCTGAATTAGCTTTTGCTACACTCAGTCAGTGCTGAGCACCTGACGGAGTAAAACATATGGATCTTTCTCCAGCATTAGTTTCTCTTCAGTTATGATAATTATTGTACCTCTGAGTCCTGATTTGGAGCCGTGTTTCACTGCCACCTCAGACGACAATGCAGTGCCAGCAACAAAACAGACACACAAGCAGGAGAAAAAATAGTGAGTAAAGGATACCTTAGAGAAACCAGTAAAAACTGCACTATGCATCTAACTTTTCAGAAAAGCCCTCAAGAACTGGGCAAAGTGGGACAAATTTTTTTTCTATTCCTGAAAAGATTAAAAAGTGGCCTAAAACATGCTGGGGCTCAGATGTGCCAGATTAGACCAATAGCCTATGTGCAGGTGAGAAAGAGCAAGACAGCTGTTACACAGCACTAAATAAATGAAGACTATTCTTCAGTAACAGAAAGGTAAAACCACAGAGGGATTGGTCTCCTCTAAGAAATCAAAAAGCAGATGTGTGAAGCTTTATATGTATTAAACTGTAAATCCATAAAGAAATGCAATTGTGAAACAAAACTGAAGGCTCTACAGAGAAGTCCACAAAGTACAGTCAGAGCAGATTTGCAAGAAGTCACATAGAAGACTGCACAAAGGCTTGAAATAAAATATAGACCCAAGCAGCCTGTGGGCAAATCCATTATATTTGTAAGAAGTAAAACAATTCCGCAAAAGTCTGTGGACAACCGCAGAAGAGAGGCAAAGAAGAGCTAGAAAGAATCAATTGTAGCAGAAATTTTGCGAGAGCAAAGACCGGATTATCATTTTGGATATGAAAAGACTACATATGATTTACATTTGGACACCATGAACAAGTTACACTATATTTGAAGTCCCAGAAATACTTTTGAAATTAATTTCCAATTATATTGAGTACAAACAAGCAAAGCTCATCTCATAGGAGTTGTGCTGCGGGGAATGTGAACTGCAAGCCTAGACAAGACAAAATTTAGAAAATCTAATATTTGCAGTGGTTTCAAAAATGAAATACTGTATCTTTTTTAGGGCTGGAAATGTCAGATGCTAGATGATAATGCAAATCATGAAGTCCAGAAAGCAAAAACATAAAGTGAAAGCAGGACATACTGAATTGGAACCGAGAAGTGACCTAGGAGAGGCAGCTTATTTGTATCCTTTTCTTTGAGACGTGTCAAATAGTGTCAGTATAACTATACTCAAGGAGAGTTAGCCAGACAATTTATGTGTTGCTGCAAGAGACACAGTATCAAAGGTATTCCAGGCAGCTCTGTCCTGGGAGCATGTAGCTTGGGAACAGCTGATAGAAGTTCCTCTCCCATCCAGGAGAGAATGTTGACACTGCTTGGGAAGGTGTTTAGGATGAGTATAAAGCATAAACTCTAAAAGATGTACATGTCTGTCTGTAAATAAAGGCTACTATCTCTTTCCACCCTCCTGACTGAAACAACTGTGAGGTTTATTTCACTGAGAAACGAAGAATGAAGAAAGATTTGGAAAGTGTACAACCATCTCACCTGGCAAAGAGGACCAAGACCCTGATAGGAAGAAACCTGGTGGAGTTTCAAGAGCATTCAGCAAATCCAGGTGGAGAATCCTTCACTTGTTGACACAACGTGGGTATGACTATGAGGGCCATTTCAAACATGTTGATCAAAACATCCTGTCCTATAAATCATTATCACACATCAGCACTTGCTGCATGTGCCTGCTGAAATCTCCACTGTTGTTAATCAAGGTATCACCAACCAGAATAAACAGGTCAGCTGTAATCCAGAGAGCCATTGCCTACTGCTGACTAAAGGCATGCTCAGCATTAGGAGGCTGTGGCACTGAAATCTGTGTTTTAGGGAACTGTACCAAAGCTTAGGTGTAGTAGAGAAAAAACTGCCTTAGGCCGTGGAAGAGTCACCACAGTGATGTATTGTCTTACCTACTGCATGACTACAGTCATGAGAGAAACTTCTGTGAACAAATACTCCCCTAAATGAGAAATCAAAAAACTGTCTAACAAGAACTGTATAGAGGAATGAGCTCCAGGGCATAAAGACTGATTCTTGCAGTGGACATCGAAGGCATGGAGGCTGCTCAGGGGTCTGAGGAGATCCGATGCTCCCGAACTGGGAAGCCACCAACCTTCCCAGAGAGAGGGTCCCGCAAGGGACTGCCTTCTAGGGGGTCTTCTGGCTGATCTCCTAGCCACTGGATAAACCTCAGCAAGCTGTGACCTGTGGCCACGAGTGATCAGCTCTGGTCAGTGATTTCGGCTCAGTGATTTCAGCTCTGCTTGCGAGGCTATCCCAGGCCAGATGAGCGACAGAGAGACAGGAGTGTCGTATGGTGATTCCACAGAGATTGCTTTATTATCCAGCAGCTCTGTGAAGGGAGCCAGGAACAAGAGCTCCCTAAAGAACTGGGGGAAAAAATGGAGTTTTAATGGGGGAAAGCAAGGGTAGTAACAAGGGGGAAAGACCAATGGGTTACAAAGGATTACCATGAGTACTAAGGCATGGTGGGATCACTGGAGCCTTTGGGGATAGCTCACCATGATAAGAAAATATGTGCCAACCTAAGGAGCATCCTTCCAGGAGGGTTGAGATAAGCTAATCACAGCCCATTCAAGGGACATCCCTCCAGGGCAAGGCTGCAGGCAGGGCCATGGCACGCCCATGGGCCTCCACATCCTCCACATCCTCCCTCCACCTTCTAGCGGGTGGTAGAGGATATCCACCAAGCTGATTTGGTGGGCAGCTTTAAAAATGTAGTTTATCGTTATGTACCAAAGAAAGACTTATGAATTAATGACAGGCTGAGGGCACATGGTCTACACAAGGAACAAGTCAATTGTAATTCCATACAAAATCCCTCTGGCCATGTTAGGGTGGAGGAGTAATGTGATAACAAAGCTCTCTCATCATTAAAACGAGTGAGACACTTTCAGTGTGCTCCTGTGTCTTGAAGAACACTGAGGAAGCAGAACTGTTTCAAAAGGACAGGTCAGTGTTTAAGAAGCCTGTGATCTTTGCTTCATGCTTTTTCTTACGGAGTTAGGGATTTCTCCAGAGATATCTAACAAAACATTGGAAAGCCTTCTTGCCTTCCAGAGAAGATAAGGAACAGATTACAAGTCTGATTGAGTCTTCTGATTTCTCTTCTTCAGTGTAAAGGAAGTTATAACGTAAAGATAAATGCTGTTGAATCAATGACCAAATCTCATAATAATATAAAGGAAAACCTCAGGACACAAACAGAAGCTATTTAAAGAGAGAGTCAGTATCCAGGACCTATCTATGAATGACTCTGGAAGAGGCAGAGTACCATTGTGAATCTCAAAAATGTGAGAGGAATGGCTGTTCTGGAGAGTCTCATGAGTTGCTGTTCCAAACCAGGGGTCTTGGAAGACATGGCCTGAGCCAAAGGTGAAGAGCCAGCCTTTGCAGACCTACATCTGACCGAACCACATCTTATTCTCTTTGTCAAAAGCTTGTTTCTCCTTTCTGGTTATAGAAACATGAACCAATCCAAGAGCTGTCAGCCAGCTCGTTTTCCAGGCTGTTTGACTCTGTAGAACTTTTGGATTTCCTCATTAAGTGTTCTTGGACATAACACCAGTGATCCCCACGCGGTCTGAATCCAACTTTGAACATCTTGCCAGGGATGTGCACTTCCCTACAGCATTTAAGACAACAGCAACCATCAGAATTGGAAAAACAGGTTCCCCAGGGAAAAGTCCAGCAATCTATGCCATGCAAAGGAAGTAGGTAACATCTGGTGAAATTTTGGCCAAAAAGAAGCTGAAAATTGCCCAAAGTTTATATCTGCATGTATTTGATGTGTATATATTGATGTGGAATTTTAAAAATCCATACTTCATATTATTTATATATGGGTTCTGTCTATATACATCTATGTGTGTATATATACATTATATAGAGAAGCTTTTTTTTATAAATAATTATATTTATACAGAACTTTAACAAGAATCTGGGGTCTTGATCCAAATCAGATGGACTACTAAGACGAGGGAACAAAATCCTTCAACACTGAATGCCTGGAATAAGGACAGGGCTGCCTGCATTTGTGCATCTCCCACTTGGATAATTTTGCTTCCTCCTCATTACGTGACAGTGTAGAGACATACATAGATAGGTACTCAAAAGAGAAAGCTGAGTTCACAACAAATTGACAAAAACATGGATGCAATTAGATCATAAAAATACTGGTAAAGTATGCCCAAGAGAAAGAAAGACCACAACCTGATGCTGGAGACCAAAATGCAGAACACAGCCTTTTCCCATTGTAATCCTCATTGATTAGAAAATTATATCAAAATTCTTAGTTCTTTATAAATATCAATAAGTATATTTAAGCAACCACGAGACAGCATGTTATATATACATATATATATATATAACAGCAAACAGAGGCTCCAAAGGCATAGAGATAGTACTTATCACACACAGACTGCAGAAGGGTTAGAGACATCCACAGTTTCTGAAGGAAAAGAAGGAGGAAAGTTAGTAAGAGCCTAAATTTACAAATTCCAAAGCAGAAGAGACTAGCGAGAAGCCAGAGGATGATCAGCTAATGTGAGGAGAAGACTATGCACAGAATAACACACAGTGAAACCCTGTGAGTATTCACTCTACAGGCATTCAAGTGCAGGCTCCATAAGATGGAGACCAAACTGGCATTGACTGAGCACTGTAGAAATACACTTCCTTCTTTCAGAGGGGGAAAGATGTTTGGATGGCTGGCACTTCAAAGCTTTCAACTTTTTTCAGCCTCCTGCTTTCAAACCATAAGTTAGGGACACTATTAACTAGATGCCTGACAGAATGGGGATATTTCTCTTGCAGATTTCTCCCTCCTCTCTGTGATAACTTAACTTTCAATAAGAACTAAATTCTTCTGTCTTTCACTAGCATGTAAGAATATGGATTAAGTTGCAAAATTTAATACACCCAGTAGATGAAAACGTCAGTGTTCACTTTCATATTTCTTTTTTCTTAGCTGTAAAATAGGGATAGTAAATTTAACAATATAGCTCACATGATTCATTAGGCTTCATTAAGATTTCCAAAGATTGTATTTTTTAGCTACTGACTGTTATTATTTTTATCTCTCTCCCTCTGATAAAAGGATTTAGAAGGTTTTTCAGCATATTTCTTATCGCATTGGCCTTTTTTTCTTAAACTCAGACATTCAGGAACTGGTTCTTGAAAGCTCTGTATAATACCTGGGCTGATAAACCATCTTGAGACTCCTCTAGGACAGTTCCAAGTGTTTTACGTATACACTGCAATTAACATTCCTTGGTTTAAATTACAATACAACCCCAAATCCTACCCCTCAGCAGAGAACCACAAATACATTTGTGCAGATAATCTGGAGGGGCCTGCAATTTATGGGTCTAAATTCATATTCACTAGAAGCTGTATGTAAGGAACATGGTTAATGTTGTGAAGGCAAATATTTGAAAGTTAAATACCAGAATTAGAACCAATTCCAGAATAATTGACTTCCTGTTGACTTAACATTAATGTCTAAATACAAAAGTAGGAGTTTTGCACTGGTCACTTAGAAGTTGCTTTACAGGGCTTGCTCACCTGAATATTACAATACCTTCATGTATCAGCACAGATTTTTCAGTTCTTTGTGAACACTTCTGCTTATTTCAACACACATACCCATCCCCATCCCCATCAATGCCGTGACAAACCCACTGTATGCCCTATAGATGCCTTTTGTCAAATAATTGAGTTTATTATTTTCATGCCAAAATGAACAGATTTATGGAATTTATGCAGTGGAGTTTCCTTCTGTACACAATAATATTCTAGGCTATGTGGGCAATTTTCAGGCTTTAAATCACCAGAAGAACAACTAACAACTCTTTATGATACCACAAAATGACTGTATTGTGCTCTGGCTGTAAAAAGCTGATGTGAAAATTACAGCTGAGGTTTTACCTTGGTTGGGGTTTTTTTCTTTTCATTTGTGTTTTCAGGCTAGTCTGAGATGGATTTTCACCACGACATAACAAGCAGTGACAGCGGTTGAACAGAACATTTCTTTACAATAAAAGTTTATATCCTTCAGTTTTGGCTGATTTTGAAATCAAGGAAGTTCCTTAGCAAAATAAAAATCACAATAATTTTTTATTAAAACAAGTAAAAAAATATATTATATATAAACTTTTTATTAAATATTTTGAACTCTTTTTTTCCTGCTTTCTTTGCAAATTTTGATCTAGTAAAAACCCAAGCAACTACAGGGATAAAATATTTCCTCTACTTACTGGTTGCTCTCTCAGCACTATCAGGCTGCATTATCAGTTAAAGCTTCTCTTCCTTTGCTGTTTTTTAACCCTAAATTTTCCCGTTACAGAGCACCCAGTGATGCTCTATGAACCACCCATGTTCCAATTAAGCTCTACTTCACATGCTTTAGCAGGTCTTAAATGACATACAGATGCCAGCTTGACCTCCTGCCCATCCTGTACATGTGGGAGCACTGGGTGGATGGATTGTAAAAAAATCACAAGGTCCTACAGTGCAGAGAACCTGACCCACCCTTCCTCCCCAGCTCAGGCAGGAGGACCCTGAGCAAGCTCCTTGTATGCTGTCTTGGCATCCTACTAAAGGCACAAGGAAAGCGGCAGTAAATATTCAACAAATGGCTGCAAAAACATGACCCATGACGCAAGATGAAAGTTGCAATGTAACATTCAAACCTATATGTCATTTTCTTTTCTCTCTTTCTCTTTTTCTTTTTTTTTGGCAGGGTGAGGGTGGAGAGAAATCAAATTGCCCCCATCTGAGTTGCTGAGTAAAAGCAACTTTTGGCATTCTTGAATTTACATTTTTTCAAAATGCAGTTTTCCATCCCTAAATTTATAGGGCAAACTGGATACTTCATTTAGATGAGCAGCTTTTGGGCATGAATGACAACAACTGTTCATATGGATTTTTATTATGCAGATTAAATACTCTCTAATTACACATAGTGGAATACTTCATAACAGTCTGCTGTGTTATGTCAATAATCCATTAAGATATGAATAGATGCTTGGTAAAACTTCTGCTGAAAGCAAATGAGCGTTTATAATCTTATTGGAGAAAGCACAACAATCCTATTGACAAGAGCCCGATGGGATTGCAGGGATACAGTCTCATGAGCTGCACTTGAAATCCAGAGAAAGGTCCTGTGATGCTGGATACTAAATAGTAAAGAAATCACAGAACTTCAAAACTAAACTTCTTTTTTTTTCCCAGATTTATTTCTCATGTAAGTAGGAGCAGCTCCACTAAGCCCCATGATACTTTCTCCTTCCCATAAACAAGTTTAGACCTAATTTTAAGTGTTTTCTGTCTTCATCACATAGTTCACCATACATAATAACTTTTGAGACTCCCTCAGTTCAGAACTAGAACAAGGACAGATTGAGTCAGGAGATGATTCTGGAAGAGATAAGAAGGTACCAAAGGTACCTGTGCTCTCTTCCACAATTTCACAGAATCATAGAATGTTCTGTGTTGGAAGATACCCACAAGGATCACTGAAGTTCATCTCCTAGCACTCCATGTGCCTAACAGCATTGTCCAAACACTTCTGGAACTCTTGTCAGTCTTGATGCTGTGACCACTGCCATGGGGAGCTGTTCCAGTGCCCAGACATTGTCTGGGTGATGAATCATTTCCTAATATCCAACCTAGCTCTCCCCTGACCTAGCTTCATGCTGTTCCCTCAGGTCTTGCCACTGGTCACCAGAGAGAAGAGATCAGCATTTGCCTTTCTGCTTCTCCTTGTGTCCTCTGTGCCTGCTTTTGCCACCTCTCTGACACTGGGTCAAGAAGTCAGGGAAATTGGTTATAAAGGGCCAGGAAGATTAAATCAGAAAGGATGGATGATATTAAAAAATCATGCTGATCAGAAACAGACATTTTAGAATATTGATCTGAGTCCTAAGCACAACAAGGTACAAAACAAGCAAATAAAATATAAAGTTATTTATAGTTTAT
Organism: Rhabdornis inornatus; assembly: GCA_013397075.1. Lineage (NCBI taxonomy): Eukaryota > Metazoa > Chordata > Aves > Passeriformes > Rhabdornithidae > Rhabdornis > Rhabdornis inornatus. The sequence goes on from VWZS01009562.1 coordinate 2,112,152, forward strand.
ATTGACTGTCCCAAGAGCAGCAAGAGGTATTAACTTAAAAACACTAAAACTCATCAACTGCTAATATAACTATCCTGTAATATCCTTTGCAAACTCAGTATGCTTCATCTGCTTGTAGCTCCAGTGTGACTACAACATAGATGTGCCTTCCCTCCATGCCACAAAGTATTCTCCTTTCTTTCCAGAATCCTATGTGGCTGTCACTGGAGCATCTAGGCATGCATTTTCCAACAAATATATCCAAGGGAAGTTGTACTTTCTTAACATTAATTGCTCTGAAGAGATAGCAAGAAAAAGCAGCACATCCTATTTGTGTCAATAGTGACTGGTGCAAGTGGAAGGAACCACTCGACTCAGGGCACAGAGAGATGTGGCTGGCAGACCTGGAACCAGCCAGACAAGAAACCTAAGGGCAGAAAGACAAGGCAAAAATGGAGAATGGGAGGCAGGAGAGCCTGGACTGAGAGAGTAGTTGGCTTTAGGGAACATACTGATATTTGATGAGGAGCTACATGAAGTGGAGTGACTAAGTGCAATGTGGTTTTTCAGTGGTATCACTAATTGAGGACTATCAGAAATACTCATGAAGTGAGATCTGCAGTCACAACCAGTGCATTTAATTGAATCAAATTATGATGGTTTGGAGAATAAGGGGTTGGATATATAGACACTTCTTCAGGTCTTAAATAGAGCAATCTTCAACATTAGGTACAAGTGCTAAAATTTACTTGCCATAAGAGTCAAAACAGATACAAGCTCATAAAGGCTGGAGTTACACAAAACCCCATTTGTGAAACTTCCTAATTTTAGGGAGCTTGATTTTTCAACCCCAGTAAAGTTATCATTATTTATATGTATATTATATGCCTGTAATTCCTATGTGATCCCCAGAACAGACCAGTGTGAATGCTTAGAGGACACCCCAACATTTCAAAGGAATACATTTGGGATAGTTCTTGAAAAGGACCCTTCTTTCTCTTTGATAAAGTCACTCGGTATATTATTCAGCAAAAATAAAAGGGGGAAATAGATGATTTGTCTTTTGATCCATCATTTATTGTGTTCCTTACATGCAGCTGGTAATACAAGTCAATTGTATTTTATTAGCTGGACACACACAGCAGTTGGGTGGATCTTTTCACTGGCATTAAGGTAGGTTACATTTCTGCTCTCACCTCATTAACCTTTATTGCTAGTGCTTTAGTTTACCAGGATAAAGTTTGTTCCTTATCTATCCTGTGTTAGATTAATAGGATGCATTGTAGGTTGTCTAATTTCACTGTATTCCTCTCCTTAGCTCAGTATTGTAGTTTGTTACTCATTTTGAATAAAGCAGCCTCCGGATGAAACAAATAAAGCTTATTTACAATTTATTAGCAATAAAAGCCTACACAAACCAAAAAAATACAGGTTGCTTTTATTTGTCTTTTGATTTCTAAGTCTTTGGAGCATACATGAACATAGCTTGTAGCTTTGTTCTGCAGGCAGGGACTTGCTTCAAATTTAATTAAAGTTGGAACTCCCACTGTAATCATATGAATTTAAGAGTTGTGCCTGTAAAAAAAATTACAAAATATTTTCTGACTCTCAGCTGAATTGTGAGTTATCAACACTGAACTGCAGAGCTGCATGATTCACTGTGAAATTGATTTTATCACATGGTTCCACAATGCATCCTATGGGGGGGTTTTTTCATATTTTCCTGTGCATTTTTAATGCGTTGCCTGATCTTTGGATGCAAATTCCTTTCCCTTCAGCAAATCCTGACTTTCTAAACACCTGAGCAGTTTCAAACACCTGATATTTAATTTTCATCAGCCTTCTAGGGAATTATTTTTGCCTCTCACATATGGATATCTTTCTGCTAAAAATTATATACTTCTGAAGTACACTATTCAATCTCAAAACATGAGGAGTTGGAGGGCTAAGAGTTAGAACTCTGTCATTATAGACAGAAGTGCATATAATTTTCTTATGGAACTCAGTGCTTGCTTCTGTCACTGGCAAGACAGTAGCAGGTATTCACCATTTAAATGTTTACACTTTCATTAAGAGAAGAACCATACAAAGTTATTTTAGAACTGGTTTGTCTTCAAGTTCTGGTACTTAAATTCTCTCACAGTCCTTAAATATATTTTTTCAGGCACATTTATTCTGTTGACACCAGTGTAATTCCACACTGTAACATATTTAAATGCTTTGCAAAATCATAGCCCTGCAAACACGGCCCTATACGTGAAGAGTCCCAAAGCATCTTAACTCTAATATAGATAAAATTTTATTTTAAAAAAGAAATGACTGTGATTCCAGATATATGTATGTTTGTGCATGTATACAGATATATACATAAAGGTCATATGACAAATCTGCTTTTATTGTGACTTATTTGGAAGGATATATACATACACACATGACTAGCTGAGTTTTATAGAGGCTCTATTGTCCAACCATACAGTGGCCGAAACACAACTATTTTTTAATGATCAGGATAACCACACTCCCTATTTACTTGGGTAATTGGTTAAATGGCATAATTCAGCTTCATATTTTAAAAATGAGGGGTCTATATTAAATAATTTGAGATAAATCATGGACTGCTTGAAGGACTGTAAACAATTAATAATGATAAATAGGCTGCAATTTGTTGAAATAGATGCAAAGAGGTATCTGGGGAGATACTGAAGACGTCAGTGTTGAAACAAATTTACTATAAGCATAAATGTTCTAAAAGGGGCAGTTGATTAAATGAGTAAATGATATATCTTTAAATTTCAATGTAAGCCAAGATGGGGGGAAAGAACCATAGTAATTGAAAGAATGTAGCAGCGTGAGGTTACTTCTGCTGAAATGTAAGATAATAATATGAGAAAGATTAATTACAATCATAATTATCTTCTCACACAATTATCTTCCTATATAGCTATTGTTTAAAATAGATTCAAGAACTTAAGGCACTGCTTGCTTTAGGAGCCTGATCCACAGGCTGTTAAAATGAAAGGGAGCCTTTCCCTTAACATCAGTAACTTTGGATCCAGCCTTACAAAAACTTCTTGATTTAGGACGGAGTTAATGTAAAGAGTAGCAGAAACAAAAGCATGTTAAGGGATACAGCTAAAGATAGGGTGATCAAATAATGGCAAAATCTCCCTATAGTGGCACAATAACATTACAAGTATTTGAGGACACAGGTTGGGGTAAAATTCTGCAGGTAACCAACCATACATTGTGTAGTTTTCTTCCTCTATCATAGCACAAGTACACACAGTGACGGTTCTGGGGTCATTACTTAACATGCAAACTTCAGAAAAACAAGTAATTTTTTTCTATGCATTTTCTTCATTTTGGAGGACAAAGCTATGGGAAGTCAAACAGCTGAAGAGAGGTCTATGACAAAATATGAACGTATTAAATTTAATTTTCAAATAATATGATCTTCCCGAGCCTGATGTACTAAGCATAATAAATGAACAAGCATGCAGTACTTTATGCATAAGCAAAAATAAATCAGTGCAAAGTCCCTGCAATTCATCTGGTCAAGAAGACTTATTAGACAAGGTCAAATTATCTGAAAATCAATCTTCGTAGGCTGAATCTGATTTGCATTAGTAGATAAATGTTTACCATAATTCCAAATCAAGAACAAGACTATACAGTAATTCCTTCAACCACGCTCATGGTCTGTCATACCTAGGGATGCACTGTTACACAAACTGGGCTTGTGCTTGGTCAGCCAAGGAGAGCTGTGCAGAAATGCAGTCTAAGCAGGGACGTGGAAACCATTTTTGTCTGACTTTGGGAAAAAAACCCTGTTCTGGGTTAACCTAAATGTATTTTTTAATCTATTAAAAACAAGTTAACAAAATGTATAGTTTTCCTCTGTCCTCTCTTGTATCTCCAACAGTAGGAAAGCCTACCCTCCAGTCCTTCTCACTTGACCAGATGAGGAATTTCACTTGATCTCCCATTTCAGAGAACTATACTAGACGTGGTCTTCAGTGTGCAAGCAGTTTGTCACCCTGCAACAGATTAATCTTCCTTGGTTATGTGGGCTGTACTCAGGTGTGCTTATGAATCTAGTCTGAAAAGGATTCAGGAACAAGTTCAGAAAATGCCAAACTAATCTATTTTTTTTTTTTCAATCCAAAGCTATTTGCCAATTTCCGCTCACATTTGCAAATAACTTTGGTTGTCCTCAAATTTCTTTTGGTGGCTGAGTAAATAATTGAAAATCCTAAATCCTAATCTTAGTTCTAAACATGTGTTTATTCCCCCATCCTCCCCTTCAGTCCTGGTCTAGGTAAAGGCCAAAACATCTTCAGTGCAACTGTAGTATAACACCAAGATACCACTTCCTAAACTGCTCTATATTATTCTGCAGCAAAAAGCTGAGCACTCTGGTTCAAGTATTAAATTGCAGTGCACAGAAGGTAGAGGGCTGGTGAGGGATACTCACATGAGAGAACACTTAGGTAATTTTTAAGATGGCTTCAGCACCCAAAGCAGCCATACACCAGGTCCAGAATAAAACTATCACATCTGAAGTGCAACTTAAGTAAGATTTATGACCTTTTTATACTTTTTAGTAAGTTTCTCCACATTGGGCTTTATTCTGATTTTTCCTGCAATGGCTTGACACTGATGTAACTCTACTGGTGGGAAACAGAGTTGCTCCAGATTTCACCTGACATCAGACCTCTCTGAATGACACTTTGTTGACAGCTCTAAGACAGTCCTGGGTCACAGGCAGGCATCTACCCTCCTGAATTGTAAGTTCAACCTGTCACATGAGGTTAGCACTAGGAGAGACTGCACACTTGTTCTCAGAGAAGCCAGCAGGGCTGGAGGGTGCTCATCACCCTCGAAGGATGAGGGTTGCTGGAAGCACCCCCCTGCTGAATGTCCACCTTTCAAGCCCTGTCTGAATTCAGCAGTGACAGCTGTACTGTATTTTCTGTCCTACACTTAAAATAATTAAAAAGCTTTAAAATCTGAATATGACTCCATATTTCTCAAATTCAAATAAGAAGGCTTTTCACATTCGGGCCAAACTCCATTGCAAGCTGTCTGGCTGTGACACAAACAGTGGACCTATGCCAATGAAATGTGGTGTGTGTCGTGCTGCAGTCTGAGCTGTCTTCTTGGGAGGCTGGGAAAGCCTGGAGCAGCTGCATCATTTTAATTTTCTTACTCTTTACAGAGTTTTTCTAGCACCAGAGGTACTTTCTGCTCTATCAGATACATGATAAATTATTAGAAACTACTTTTTAAATTAAGCAAAAGATGTAATGGGTGCTGGTGAACTGGTGCCAGAGAGCCCAGTCCATCGCAGGAGCGCAGATGTTGACCTGATCAGTACTCCCTTGCCACCTTTACCCCTTTTTCTTCCTCTTCTCTCCCCCTCTTTACCCTTTTCTTCTGTGTGCTAAAGAAAAGATGACTTGCTAGTCAAACTCACCTCCCAGGTCAAACCCAGGAGGCCCTGCCATCGGGTCATGCCCTAATCAGAGCCACCTCCTCGTGATTTGGGGAGGACTTCTCCGCCTCCATCTGTGACTGACACTCCACAGGATCCTGTTAAATTACAGTTTTGTAATTAATAGAACTAGAAATTGCTTAAGAAAAGACAGTTCTCACCTACAACCTGCAAAGTACCCCCTCCAGAATAGCTTCTTTGTTAGCTATCTAGAAGACATTTCCCAAAGAACAGGAATCAATCCATTTCACCTGTAACAACAGGCACCTTGTGAAAAAATAAGAGGTCTGGCATGGGAGCTAAAGAATACATGATATCTATGCTCTTCTGCTAACAGTGTCTGTTCCTCCTCTTCCCCATGCCACGGGAGAGAATTGGTATGGGCAGGACTACAGCAGAAAAGTGGAAAAAAGCCATTGGCACAGCTTGTCATGGTGATCCCACCCATCTCTGCTTGGTACAGGCATCCAGCCTATATCCAGAGTGTTCAGTCACCGCAGCTGTGCTCAGGCTCAGGTGTGCTGAGCCAAATGACAAAGATCAGGTACCTGCAAACTGTCACCTCCAGCTGTCTTTGCTTTCTCTGGTTATATCCATGTGTCCTGGTTCCAGCCAGGACAGAATAAATTTTTGCAGTAGCTGTGAGGGGGAGGAGCCTGGAACGGTGCTGTCGTGTCTAGGTTGTGATTCCCTACCACGGACATCTTCACTAAGGGTATAAAGGACTTTCAAGTGCTTTCAAGATGAAGGTCATGGCTTTGAGCCAAGAAAAGCATGGTAGGAGTGGGAAACCTGTCTGCCATTTTTGGTTTTGCTGTGGGATGAGCATTTTGTGTGTAAATCACCCTCTCTTTTTGTACCCTTTTGTTAGTAATATTGTTACTGTTACTGTGTCTTTCTTATCTCATTGCTTATCTCATTGTTTCCAATAAATTGTTCTTAGCTCATTACCTGTGCCTTTTGTCTCTCCCACAAGTATGGGGAAGGAGCAGTTTATGTTTTCTTTTTAGTGGGAGTACTTAACTGGAGACTACCATTCCTAGTCCATGGCACTTTGTTGTATTTTGGCAGGAACAAATGTGGGCTTATCGGTCAATAGATTTTAGTATGGCCCCTGGTACTCATAACATTGTGAAAGCACTGCTGAAACTCTTCTGGGTTGGCTGGAAAAGGGAGAACTCTGCCAGGTGTCTCCTTAAACAGGAAGCAAGCAGAAGGTGAGATATGGCTTAACATTGGATCTCCACAAAACCCTTACAGCAGAGAATACATACCTTGCACTACAACAGGACAATTTTGGGTCCTGAGCAATTTAGGAGACCAATTCATAGTTTTTATTTTATATTTCCACTGACCAGACAACGTTTAAGGACCGTATCTGTCATGATAATGAGATATCATGGGTTTGTTAACACAGAAGATTTATCCATGAAAAACTTCCAGACAGTGATGGAGACCTACACCTCTGCTTTCCAGATTCCCACTTTCTGGGCAGCCAACACAGCTCCCAGAAACAAGCTCTGGAGAAGAGAGAAAGGGAAAGCCTTGGAAGCAATGTAATGCTCCAGCTGGTGCTCAGAGCAGTGAGATGCTGAGGGCAGGACAGGGATGGTGGGTGGGTTATTGAGAATGAGTGTGGATGTACCCAGGGCCCAGCACAGGATGGCTGGGCTGATCCAGGCCCTGGAGAGATGGAGCTGGGCTGGAAAAACCGAACTCTGCTCTGGGGTCCTGTTCAGCTTGTGCCTGCGTTTCTTGACCAAAGACCCCTTGGGATGTCTGCCCTGGGCTGGACTGCCAGCCAGGACCCAGGCACCACATCAGTGACAAGCAAACTGCCAGTGCAACTCTCTGCATTTCAGGTATTGTTCTTCCAGATCCTCAGTTCCTTCACAAAATATTGAAATAAAGAAGTCTTGAGATGATCCTGTGCCACAACTATCTCCTTAAATTTAAATCCTGTGGCAGTTCTTTAACTTATCCATCCAGATAGAAGCAGATCAAAACTCCCAGCAGTGTCAATGCCCACCTCTGGCCTCACCTCTCTGCCATGCTTTCCAGTTAATTTATGTGAGAGGAAAGGCCTTTGGGAACTGGCCTTTAATAACACAGCTGTAATCTTCTCTGAGGCCAGGAGAGAATCCTGCTTAGGGGATGTCTGAAGAGCTGTGTGGCAGTCCTGTCTGGTCTTATATTGTCTCTATGTTTTCAAAATTGTTTTATATTTTCTTTTCCTAATCATTAAAAAAAAAAAGTTGTTTTTTTTTAAACAAAGAATATAGTGTACATATACATAATTTGCCAAAGAGATCAATACAAATTAATAGATAAAATTTCCGATGCATATTAGCAAAATAAAGAGGGAAATTAATTTGCTTTAAAGTAGAAGACAGACTAGTTACTGACAAATTGAAAATTAGAATTGATGATTTCCTGATGTTGAGGTGTCAGAGCACAGGAAGAAATCAGAATTCTCTGCAGACTTCAACATTTGAGGGACTGCAATTGCCTTGCTGAAAAATTTGCTGTTCAGCCCCACTGCTTTCACTCTGAAATACAGTGAATGAAACCAGCATTAAATTTTTAAGACAGAAATACTTTATCTTTTCTCCTTTTTAGCTAATCAAGATCATTCTGGTTGAAAACCCACATACCTCTCTAACAGTAAAAGTTCTGTTCAGATGTCTTGAGCTTCTGCCACCTCCTCCAGATTTTCTGCATGGCTTGAGTGGTGGGCTGTATATTCAAACCATGTACAACAATATTTTTTACAGATGTCAAACATATGCAATAGGGGAATGAACAGTATGGCAGACTTAGTGACTGTGTAGAAGTGACTTTTATGTTAAAGGAAGTCCCCTTGTACAGTGAATAGAAAGAACTAGTAAAGGACTTAGAGCTACAGAAAAAAATACCACTCCTTGCTGTCACATTTCTGCTGTGCTCAGGGATCAGGACTGTCTATGCACGGTCTTTGAAAATAATCATAACAGCATCAAAGAAATACATTATTCCACCAGCAATTTCTTATTATATAAAAATACTCTTATGAAGCTGATTTTTGGTTAACCACTCAGGTCAAGCACATGAGTAGCTTTTTTTCCTAGGTCTTGTCTTATTAAATGCCAAAATGTCCTCTTGATTGCTCCCTTTGACCACAAGCAAGGGTTTTTTGGTTTCCTTGCTTTAGTGATAAACAGAATCTCTGAATATTCTACATTGGAAGGGATCCACAAGGGTCATCAAGTCCAGCTCTTAAATGAATGGCCCATGCATGGATCAAACTCACAGGCATTATTAGCACCAGGCTCTGACCTGCTGAGCTGATTTCAGGGTCAGGAGTGGCTACATTTCTTCACATTCTCATGAGATAAGAGCAAGCCTGGAAACAGTTGCCTGGGTAGGCAAGGCATGCTTTTACCTCTGATGGCTGCAAAGTTCACAGCCTCTCATCCTCCTTGAGGCATGGATGCCATGACCTTGGCCAGGCACTTCCCTGAAGTCCCATGCTGGTGGGAACTCCAAAGAAAAAGACAACCAGCAGCATATAGGCTTTTGAGAGTGAATGCAGCAACTTTTAACCTAAACTTATGGTTTAAGAGGTGAAGCAGAATGGCACAAATTAGCACGATGTTTCCACAAGTAGGTAAATGTATTGCTGGTGGGTTTTTTTCCCACAGGTTCTGAGTTAAGATAGCTCAGTTTTTCTGTCTTTGAACCTCGTGTGTGGTTCAGCTTCTGTTGGTCAATCAGGCTAATCCTCACTTTTCCACACACACCTTAGAATGTATCATGTATTATGTGTACCTTATTGTAAGGGTTTCATTCTCATTCTGATTTTAGCCCTTCATCACCTTGTAATTACAATAGGGCCTGTATTACGGTCTGCTACGTTTCCAAACTGTACACAACTTGCACACTATACAATTGAATTTCCTTGCAAATTCCTGAACCTTTTTTTTAAATAGTCGATTCAAAGAGAAACAGAAACACAATTTTTGCAACATAACGTAGTTTATATGTGTGCATATATTACTTGACCCTATTGCACGTCTTTTGTGTGCTAATGTGGAGACTGTGCCTCAGTCATGGTCTTATTCTTACACAAGAGCAAATGAACAGTTGAGTGCTACATATCTGTGTGTTTCTCTAATACGTGATTACCTACAGAATATTACTGACCCCTATTTCATTCATACTGACTCGTAATTGATATCCCACTGGCAGTTTATACTGAATGCTTGTCTGCTGGTGATTAATTTTAGAAGATGCCACCTGAAAATGTGGTGTTTGCCATGATAGAGTGGGCAGAAAGTCAGTGCTGCTGGCATCCACACTTCTGCCCTAAGCATCTCTTTTCTCCTTCAGCCAAGGACCAGGAACAAAACCTTCATTGCAAGACCCTACACGATCACACCTAATCAAGATGACACAACTCCCAGGCACGGATTATGGAATACATACAGAGAACTCTCAAGTCACTTCACAGCGTTTATGTGAGTTATGCAAATACAGGACAAAATGATAAATTTATCAACATATTTGAAAAAAAGTAGAGCAGTTCTCATGAGTGTGATGGAAAGGCCAGATCAAAGCAGCAGCCCATGAGCCAGAGCTGGCTGCCAGGACTGTGCCAGCTGGCATATACCTCCCCAAGCACCTCCACATGCCCAAACACTTACTCTGTAAACTGTCAGCCCACCTGTGTTGAGGAGAACCCTGCTCTGATGGAGCTCCAGAGATCAGCTTACAGAGGTGCCCCAAAGCTGACATCTGGCTCACAGCACTGAAAAGGCTAAGCCAGCCTAGGCTGGATTTTTATAAATGACTGGCTTGCTTTCTACACCTCTTTGTCACTTCCAAATCAAGAATTACTATAATCTTTAGAGATTATTTATTATTAGTGCAACCAGAACCCCTGTTTAGAGACCAAGACCACCTGGCACAAACACAGAACAAAAGACAGTCCCTACTCCAAAAGTTTATGTGTTAAGCGTGTTCCCTGGAAGCAGTCTTCCAACTAGATGAATATCAACGAGCTGACTTGTGTTTTGCTGTAAATCTCATGCTCCAGCAAAAAGAAAACGGGACCCATAAATGATCTGCATTTTGCTATCTGTCAGTGGTAGAATTCTACAACCGATGCAGCTGGCAGCAGTTAGACCTGGTGCAAGAGTGTTGTACTTATGGAAGAACTAGAAAATACTAAAAATGCAAAACCTGGCCAACATTCTTTGCATATTTATGCTCTTCAGATCTTTATTTCTCTGAGGTGGCAAGGGACATATGGTGAATCAACATAAAATTTAGCTCTTTATGTGCAAACCATTCTTTTTTTATTTCCTTTTGCCAATTTAGTTGGAGCAGCATATTTTACATAGTTACAGCTGATAGCAAGTGAGTCAGCTTGATCTGATGCTTGTAAATCTGACAGAATCTCACTGATAGATACATATTTTATCCCAGCATTATCCTTGGGCAAATAATGGTTAAGTATTTTATTCTTCCCAGTTGCTTTTCTCTCTCCTCTGATTCCATCCCCACTCTACTAGCTACTGTAATCTACAGTGAGCTGCCTTTTCCTCCTTTTCTCGACTTAGTACTGATGTCCTGTTCTATAGAGTCTTCTTTCTCAGTTTCTCTCTCTTGCGGGGTGCCCTTCCCATTCTTCCTAAAAGTGTGAGAATTTTTAGACTGTAAGTTGATAGTGATGCTTTCATAACTTGCTACCAATATGAAATATACCTTTGCATTTTGGATTCTAATGAGATAATGGGTAAATAAGGTATCTGCATTATTTTATCTCAGGGCTGAGGCTTCTCTGAAGTTTTCATTTCCTAACAATTGTTCTTTCAATACCCTCCAAACAGAAAGCTATTACTCTGGGACCGAGACATTATCTGCACATCAGTAGGCTATATGACTCCAGCACCAAATAATGGAGACTATGGTGATAGTGTTAAGTTAAAATAAGTTGCAAATAAGACTGTTAGCTTTCAAGTATATGTCTAGCTTTATACTTTTGTATGAATTTGCTTCCATTCTTCAGCTATATACTAACACCTCCTATTGCAAATACTTCACATTCTACTTTCCCCAAAAATGATGCTTAGATTTATGCAAAGTTCTTAAATTTGATTCTAGATGAAATTTTAAAGCACGGTAATTGTTCAAATGGAACATCATCAACTTTGAAGGAAGTTATCTCTGATTTTAAGAAACATGTCTTAAGTTTTTGTGTTTTCCCTGAAACTCAGCTACATCTCGAGTTCTAAAGGTGCAAAATTGACCCCATATCCAAATGAATATCAGTTATTTGTATTCTTTGTGGAGTAACTCATGGTTGGTACAATAATCGTGACTAAGGAAGTGGTACTGAAAATCTCCTCAGCTGTAGCTCTAGTCATGCAATTGTGTACAAAACAGATATGCTCCAGGAAATACCCTCAGAAAGAGCTGACACTGACCTAGCCGATCTTCTCCATAGCCTAAGCCAAGGGAACAAGAATTTCTAACATCCTAACCAGGAAAATAAGCAATATAATCAAGACAGGAAAGGCTTGTATTTTCTCAATATTTAATCAAATGTGCGTATCTATATTTTCAGTTTCCAACATGCCAATATATCCTGGCAACGGAAAACAGCATCCGAAGTTAATAGGGTGGAAGATGAAAGTTAACTTCTGAACTGGAGGTCATTATCATGCCAGAGAGAATGGATAGGCCCAGGTTTTTAACACATTGCTAAAATGCTCAGGTACTGAAATAGTTAATGCAAATGCAGTTGTCACAATTAAGTCTCAGATTTTATCATTCTGCTGAAATGAAAGCTCCCTATTTTCATACCATCTGCAGACTCAGGCAGACAGCACAGCAGCTCTGCTGGCTGCTGATGTTTTGACGGTTTCCCTCCCAAGAGCATGGAGGCAACATCCAACTCTCTGTAGCTTGCACCACGAGTGACAACAGCACTGTCATGAAGCTTGGTTGAAATCTGTTGAATGTTCATCAGTGAAAAGCAGCCAGTGAGCAACTGTGACAGGCATCACACTGGTAGGCAGAGAAAAACACCTGGGAAGTTTGTGGCCATGCCTCAGGCTCTGCTGATTAAGACACCACTGTTATCTGTCAGGTTGCAGCTAGCAGAGCTCCTCAACTCCTTATTGAAGTTCTACCAGAGATGGATTTAGGGCAGGGAGAAATAGAGTAATAATTAAGGGAACCTCAATGCCTTTGTGAGCCTCTGTTGTAATGCTGTAACTGTTTGTGATGCTGTAACAGGAACGAGCTACCTGCTACCATCTCTATCTCTCAAAAAAAACCCATCTCTGCCCCATGTCCTTGTGTGTGATAATGCTCAGATGCCCTGTGATGTGCATGTGATAATGCTCTGCTACTGGAGCTGAGGGTCAGAGCTGTGCTCCCTGGGAGGAGGGGAAGGTGACACAAACAGTGGTCATGGTATAATAACCCAAACTGAGCAAAGGGGACTACAAACTACAAGGGTTTCTTTTACTTAAATGAGATTTCAAAAGATGAAGCAAAGTTCTGCAGCATGATTGGATTCTGCAGTTAAAGGCCCTGAATACTTAGGGAATGCTTAATACAGACCCTACCTCAAGAAAGACTTGAGTAACAATGGTGATGTCACTTGCCCATCTGTAAAGAAAGATTTCTCCATCTTGTGTAAAACTTCTCTCAAGCAAAGATACAAATATCACTGCATGAGCAGGAGGCTTCCCAGAAAATGGCTTCATTTGCAGGCGGCAAAGTCCTTCTGTCCTGCTCAGCTGTGCACTAGTGACCAGGGCTCAGCACTTGCTCAAATCTTTCTAGTGAGATAGGAGAGGCAGAGCAAATCTACAAAATAAAAATTATGCCAATTTTATCCTATAGTTTTTCCTAGAACCTTGCACATCAGCATGTGCATCCTGTGCTCACAATCTCAGATTTAAAGGTTCTCTGGACAGAAGGTTCCCTTCAGCCCTAACCTTTCTTTCTTTCTCCCCTCCAAGCCCTTTTTTCTCTCTTGATCTAATTCAAGGATCCGTCCCTCAGTGTTTGTCATCAGGCTCCATCCTGTATCCCTCAGTGCCTTCAGGGTGTCTTCTTTTTTCTCTGTTCCGATGGTTCCAGGGTCATTCACTGCTCCTAACGGAACCTGGCTTTTTTCTTCAATCCCCAGACATCAGACATCTCTGTACCCCTCTGTCTATTCCTCTGTCTATCTTCCTTCATGGTTCTCTCTTTCAATTTGCAAAACCTTCACTCTATCAAGTTTTAAGCAACAATATTTCAAGGGAATGGACAGGAAATTCCCATGCCCATAATTAAATTTCACATGTAGGGCTGTGCGTGCCTTAGTGCCCACACTGACAAATACTTCTCATAATGAGCCACAGCTAGTACAAATCAAGTGACACAAAACCTGAAATGATTGGAGAGAAAAGAATGTGACTCAAATACGTAGGACCTTTCTTTTAGCACAGAGAGCTTTTCATTGTTAAAAATATGCTTGAATACAGCATTCAAAACCTGAACAAACTGATTAACCAGGGACCAAGTCAGTAAAGGAGCAGTGGCACTCTGTGTTATCATGTGAGAGGCCCTGGTTTGGGAATGACAGAGGCTGATGATAAATGGCTGCAACACGGCCATGATGCCACAAGTCTCTGTGGAACAATACTGGCTCTGCTGCCCTTCCTTGACAGCTGCACTCAGATCTCTGCAAACAAGGATTGCTCCAGGAGGTCATTTGCCCTTCTCCTGTTGAAAAGGTTGTCTGGGGAATACATGTGGTCACGAGCTTTGGGGATACACCAAAGTGATCTCTGGTACACAGCTTCACTGCATGTCCCTGTCCCCTTCCACTGGGATTAGGGACCTCTGTACCAGGAAATGAGCACGGAGACATTACGTTGCCAGTGTAAAGCCTGTCTACCAGGTGATTTAGAAAGCAGCCTATTTGATTGTGCCAGCAAAGGCAACATGTCTGCTAATACATCCCCTTAGCTAAAGGTCATGATGATCAGATACACTGTTGAAAGTGAAAGAACAAAATACTAGTCAACCAATTAAGTTTTCCATTTTATTTTCCCCAACTGATATTTTGTGTTTGAATACCTTGTGAGCAGGGGCAGGAGGAGACAAGAGTAAGTGTGCTTGAAGTCCACAGCCATCCATCTGCCATACTGTCCAGCCTAGGGAGCTGGTTAGAAACAATGCTTTCTTTAAAAAATAATTACATTTTATGAAAGTTTCTTGTTTCCAGTTTTAAGAAATGTTGTTTTTTCTCCTCCTCCCCTACTCTTGTTTTAAATATATGAAAATTATTTTATGAAACAAAAGGAATTTTAGACAAGTCCTGGACTGTCCAATGTCTCAGCAGAGTGATGTTGTGGAACCCTTTACAGGGTTGTTGTTTGCTCCCTTTCAGATTAACATGCTTGGGACCAGCAGTCTGTCCCACCCGCTGCATTATCACATAGCAGCCTAAACTACACCTCAGTAAGAACATGTTTTCCACTCTTATAAGTTCTTCAAGTTGCATCTTAAATAGTATGTGGTGCCCTATATAGGGATTAAACTGGGGGGTTTAGACATATCCAGTGATTAAGGTGGGCATTTATGACCTTCTCACTGGCAGGAGCCAATCTGCAGGAAAGCAATCTGCAGCACAAGCTCTACAGAAAAGGCAGGGTATGATGCTGTAAACCATACCCCATTCTGTTGTTGTGTTATTCAAGGAGCTCCATCAAATTATTACCATTATTTATACCCTAATAAAACATAGAGGTCTCTTTCAGATTTCAGGTTCTGTGGTGCCTGATTCCCTCCAAACACACAATGAAACACAGCTCTAAGACTGGTAAAATGGAAACAGTTGGGAGAATTTAACAGAATTCATAATGAATTCTTTTCAGGCATATGGTTGTTTTAAATGTTTTCTCATAGCTGGTAGTGTAGCAGGAAAAAAACCAAACCAATAACAACATGAAACCAACAAGGAATTTCATTGTCTTTAAGTAAAAAAATATGACATAAATCAGATTTAGATAATCCCATGTCATAGCGATGGTGGTAATGCTGGTCCCATCCCAGACTGCTTCTCCCAGTCCCAAGACAGGGACAAGACACTTCCTTTCTCCAACGAAACAGAAGGAAGAAAGAGTGTCCCAACTGCGGTATGGCCCCACATGCCCTGAGGTTTTACACATATGGCAACACTTTGTACAGGTGCTTGTAAACATGATACAATTTATTACTGTTTCTCCTCCCCAGTAAACTAGAATCAGAACACTCATTTTCAGACAAAATTCATTTTTTGCTGACAGCTGGAACATCTAAAAATTTAACTGTAAGCTTTTTTTCCCTTCTAATTTCCAGAACTAAAGCTACTCCCAAAAGTAAAGACACGCACCCCTCTTTCAATTCACTCATGTATATGAATGTATGTGGCATCCATTCTGATATCTGGTGTTGCTTAGAATGTATTAGGAATCTCTGATGCTGAGCAGCAGCTTTCTCTTAACAAAGAAACAAAGACCTCACAAAAAAACCTTACAGGCATTGATTTAAATACTGATAATTACAAAATATTGTTTTATAATGCTTCCAGTCTTGATGAAAAATAAGAAGAAAAATAAATCTCATTTAAAAAAATCAAATATCCCCGAAATATTTAATGTCTTTTCTCAGAATCATGGGGGTAAAATCCACAAACAAACAAACAAACAAACAAATATAATCCTCACTTTTTCTTCCTTTCCAATGTTACTTTAAATGATTAATTCTAAATCTTTATGTATAATTAGTGACCACTTAATAGGCAGCTTACCAAAACCAAAATAATTAGAAATTTGGCTTGATTTTGGAATATGAAGAAAATTTAAAGAAGGCATGGAGAAAATATTTCAAAACATGAGGGAGTTGGTCAGCTAGAGGTAGCTCCAGGGTCTGCATTTGCATCCTCTGGTTAATAGAGCTCTCCAAAAGTATTCCAAGAGGTCTGGCATCTTTCCATAACATGGCACATCCTCCAGACACTTTAGAATTTAGTTGAAACTCCATGAATGGGGAGTGAGATACAAGAGAGGTTGATGAGATTGTTCTCAAGAAAGAAGGCCATCAAGCCAAGGAATCACATTTGTGTTGTCTGCCTTCACATTAGATCTGACTGTCACAGTGCAGAGCAGGAACTTAGACAGCAAAGAACTTGAAAGTCCTGGTCCCAGAGCTGGGAACTGAGCCTCTCTCTAAGCACTGCCAGGTGACCCAGCAGCCACAGAAAGCTGTGGCAAAACAACATGGCATTTTCTGGCTACTGCAGGAGGAGAGGAGCTGGAGAATATTTTAAAAACTAAGCCCTAAGAGTGTGAAAGTCTAGGCTTCAAGTGCCAGTACTGTTCAGCATGTATGTTCCTCCAATGCTGACCCTATACCTATGACTGTACCTTCAGCCACTGATCCACAAATTTCTTGTTCATGGGTTTAAGACCAGAGCTCCACCCAGTCCAGAGACCAGGCAAAGTCCATCGCAGCTCATTGCCCAGAAAGAAAGGTAAGGGCTCAGAGAAGGGCCACACCATCCCCTGTGCTTATCAGAAACCACTGCTGATACCAGCTGCAGGGAATGCTGGTACAGCATGGAAGCCAGTTTCCATCAAATCTTGGTTTGGGTTCACTCATTGAAAGAGCAACAGAGAAGACCATGGCCATCTCTGCTTATGAGTTGCTCTATGATGCAGTCAGCAGCTTCTGGCAGACAAGCATCACACAGGGACAGTGTCCAGGAGCCAGGTCCGGGAGTGGGACAGCCCTGCTTCACTCTGCTGCATGCTGGCCACACATCAGAGGAAGAGTGAGAACTTTATTGGAGACCATCCCAAACTCTGTTAACCCTGAACCAGCTGGAGAATATTTCAACTTTGCAGTAACTATAGGTTATCTTGCTTGAGGTTGAGCCACAACTTAAAAAAAAAAAAAGTGTGCAAGATGCTACTGAATAAAAAATGGCCTTTACTAGGATCAAAATAAAATCATAGACTGGGTGACCTCTACCACCAGAGTCACTTCATGCAACAGGTGACACAGCTCCAGGTGCAGAATTAGTCCAAATACATTAGGAATATGTTTCTTACTGATGTGTGACCAGTACGTACAACACAGGAGACTGCAAGAATGGCATTGCAGACTTTTGTCACCAGTGTATTAATGGCAGAGTTATGCTAAATTGGTTGTCCAGCACTGATGCTGAAAATCCTCCTGTCTGAAATATTCCTTGAATAAAACAGTGATTAAAACTTGTGTCTACAAAAAGATGAAGAACAGTAAGTAGATTTAATTGTTTCTACAACCTTGTGTACTAGGCAGGTGTACTTTAATATAGCCAGGCATGAAGCCTGCATCAGATGGATTAAGAGGGGAGTATAGACATGATTGAGGTCACTGATTGCTTTACTACCACAGATTTTACTCCATTCTCAGGAATGAAATTAAAGCAATATGCTGTACCTGAGCTGCTTAGCTAGCAGATACAATTTGCAAGCAAAAGACCTGCAAGAGAGGTCAGCAGATGAACTGAAGCTTTCTGGCTTTGAAGCAGAACAATACCCCAACACTCACAGTCTCTTGCACTTTGCTTGTCCAAAGGAATAACCAGCTCCTTCAGCAGCTCTTCAGACCATGTGTTGCCAGTACAGGGACCTTGCCATCCTAAGTTTATTAAGAAAACCTGATTTGTCAAGAATATGCCTGGGAAGCAGCTAAGTAAACAAAACAAAAAACATGACACATTGCTGCCTGAAAATATGCTACAGTTTATGCTCACACTGGAAAATTCTTATAAACATCAAATACTTTCAAACTCTTTTACCTCCACTTGCTGCAGCAGCTTTAACCTCCTGTTATAGAATCACCCTGCTGTTGGAATATTACCATCAGTGGTAGCCTGCACTGGAGTTTTATTCCTTTTTCTGGGCCAGTCCTTTCATCTTTCTTTTTTTTTTTTTTCCTCTGAAGGTTATTTATGCAAGTGTGACATGCAGTTACAGTAAAGTTCCTTGCAATGAATGGAGTGCAGGGCAGTGGTAAATTCCATTCCAAAATCATTTTGAATTCTAAAGGTTCCATTTAAGGGATAATGATGGGAGCAAAGGGCATTTCTCCAGGATTAATCACTGGCTGGGTGAGATGATAGCCCAAGGCAAAGCCACAGGCCATTAACCCCTGCAGGTCACCTTATCCCTACAGGAAATGCACTGGGTCAAGTTCACTGTTGCTATTATAAACTCTTATTCGAGAAAGGGGCTGTACTTCTATGTTTATATATGTCTTCCATTCCCATGTTTGTAATGATAGTGGATAGCTTTTGGCAATGCCTCTATATTGTACCTCTGAGAGATGTAAAAACAAGTTCTATTGTTATATTTGATGCCAAAGACACAAGTGGATTTTTAATGTTTACAGTGAAACATTTAAGATTCTTGGAAAAGAATGAAAAATGAAATGACAGGAAAATACCACGTGAAAAAGACCCAAGGAAATTACATTAGAAAGAGGGAATCTCTCTTCAGCTGGTGTAAATCATCACATCTCTAAAGCCAAAGGAGCTACACGAATTCACACCAGCTAAAGAACTCAGACACAAGTTGAGGTTGAAACATGTTGAAGAATAAATTTTAGGCTTGGCTTCTATACCATCACATAGGGAACATCACATAAAGGAACAGTTTGACAAAAATACTGCTAAACGGGATTTATGTACTTGTGAAAACAGCATTTTAAAGTGCTGCCTGAGTCCTCTATTATTGGCATGGCTCCCAGTCCCACAAACTTCAGTCAGGTTCAATAGTTTCTAGCCACAGCACCAGGCAAAGACCTTAGTTCAACCCATTGCAAGGGAAAGGCTGTCACTGTAGCTCCATGGTTTGAAGCAGCAGGAATTTTGCTCACAGTGAAGTTTTTCTTTGCTCACATGAACAGTAGCCCCAGAGCCTCAAACTCAGATCCAGAATGAGAACTATGGAAAATCTCCGGGATATGAACATTTGAAGATCCTCCTGAACAACAGGACAGCAGACAAGGTGAAACCAGGGCTGTGTTTGTTCGTGAGCTTTCTGCCTTCCTTTCCAGCCTTTCTTGAAATGCAGTAAGCAATTTCAACTTTCATTAAAGAGAAAATAGTCCTTAGCCCTCTGCTAGAGAAATGCACTGAGGGCATGGGCAGTTCTTCTCTCTCACTGCTCTTGGCAACTCCTCTCTTCACTTGGGGCTGTAGTAGCTGAATCCTTTTGGTGTACACTATCTGCAGCTCTCTCTCTACCTCCAGCCTCTCTTTCCAGAGGTGGAGCAGGGATCACTGGTTTTATGATGCCCCCGCAGTTAGCAGCAGTAATCCCTTCTATAAAATCGTTTCCTGACTGAGGTCTTGCACAGGAACAGCAGACTTAGACTACTTCTCCACAGACTGAAGGGAGTTCAAACACTCCTAGATCCCATCGACGGAGCAAATCTGTGGGGGGTGCATTTAACCCCTCATTTGGAAGTTGTGCTGAAGTTCAGCAAAGTGAAGATCCACTGAGCCACAAAAAGTGGCCAAGGGTACATCCCCATACCTAGCAGCGGAGGTGGTGCCTGACACAGGAAGTCCTCAAGTCCGTCAGCTACTCCAGCAATATTTCTACATCTATCCAGTTACAATTATACTTACAATGCATAAGCATCCCTGTGGCAGCCAGGGTGTTACACGCTCCCTGAACTAAACTGAAATCTCGCTGCAGTATGGGAGTTTTCCCCAGCATCATGCCTTTCCCTTGGAGACCGTCCCGGTGCCTCTCTCCCCCGGGAAAGGAGCACAGATCAGCAAAGCTGATGCTGCAGGCTGCAGGTCCTGCATACACCAAGGAAGCTCCTTCCTGACCACAGCCAGGTGCTTCACTTCTGGAGAGAGGTCAGATTTCACATGGAGCCCTGTCTCTTGCACAGTGTAGGTGGCTTACAGATCATGAGTTTGTTTAAATCCCGCTTGGAGGTGGCTGCTTCTCCTCATGCACTATATGCAGTGTCCAGCTAACCTGCAGGTCTGATTTCCCTAAAGAGTTTTAAATTTACACAGGAAAACACCATAATTTCCCAATTTCAGAGTACTACACTTCACAGCTTTAATGTTCCTTTAATGGAGTTTGTAGGTGCAATACAAGAGTACAAACATATTCAGCATACGGTAATAAACTGCAGAGTAAATACAATTACAATAGCTCTCACCAAACTGAAACCGTTTTATTTTACTGTTAAATGACTAAAAGGATTTGCAAATGCTGAAAACAAAACTTTGGCATCAACATTCAATAAAATACAGCAATAAGATACTTGTCATCTGAATCAAGTAGCTAGTTTTTAGATCATATGATATACGATCAGACATAGAACTGATGGCGCTCATTGTTGTCTAATTAATGCCTAAACTAACACTCAAAAAACATAGAAAGTCTGGGTTGGGAAAGCTGTTGTTGCTATTAATTTTCTTTACTTGTTATTTTTAGGAAAGACCCATTATGTGAGTGAAAAGCAATTTCTTATGGCCCTGACACCTGTGAAGATGGAGACAGGTAAGGCAGACTTCAAAAGGAAAAGTCCAGCAATGTCTCTAGCAGTCAGGAGGAGCAGTGTAAGGCTGCAGCAAGCAAGCATGGGGAGTTTTCCACTGCTTGCCCTCCCACGGGGAATGCATGGCCACCAAAGGCTCCAAAGCAGGTAGAAATGTAACTCAGGAGTAACTGAGGTACCAGACATGATGTCTCCTCCTTCACTTACCTTCCCACATGCTTGGGGAGAGCAAGGGAAAATTCTTGTAGAACAGGAATGGAAAAAGATTATTGCTGCCGAACTTAGGCTACCTCCAGCACATGCTCCAGCATGGGAGAGGAAGCAGTGGGAGCAGTGGGAGCAGTGGGAGCAGTGGGAGCAGTGGGCAGGATCCTCCAGGGCTGCTCACAGCTACCAGCTGGCGTCAGACCCCAGAGCTTTTAAGATGCTGCCACATCCTGTGTCTGTTCAACTCCCCAGTGATTTCTGAGCAGTGGTCAAATCTCATGTACAACAAGGGTGCTGCTGCAATGTCTGCCCTGCTCTGTTGTGCCCACGTCTCCTCTCTGTATCCTTGTATTTGCCAGCTTTCTGGAGGAGGTTCTCTTTTTTGTTATACAGAAACAGTAGCTCTGGATTTCCAGCCATTAGTGCCTCAGTGCTGCTGCAGTACACAGCAATCACTGTAGGAACAGAAAACATCATTCTTGGAAGATGAAAAAGAGACTGAGAAAAAAAGGCATCATAGTCTTAAATCTAAAATAGTTAATAAGAAAAATTGAGAGAAGCAGAAGTTGCTTGTTGCATATTTGGAGATGGCGAATACTTGGAATGCCCCCTTCAAGTACTCATCTCTTGCAGAATTATATATATATCTATGTTTATATGGCAGCAGTTTTTCATCTAAGTGTTGAAATATCATAATGATCACATGTTTCACTTTAAATAGAAACTCCTACTGAAAAGATCTGGTAGGTAATTTTCTTTCACATCTGTGATGGGAGATGTATGATGCATTTGAAGTTTGAGCCAGTATTTTCTCCTGTTTTTTTTTCTTTCCCCTCAGAAGAGCAAGCAAGAAAGAATGCTTCATTTTACTGCTCTGAAGTTTTGAAAAATGAAATGGGCTGGGCCGTCACGAAAAGCTGAATAGTTTGATCTGTCTGTGCTTTGGCTAGGTTTTGCTACAGCATGAAGAATTCAGACCTCCCCACAAACAGTGCTCTAATGATAGGGTACCACAGCCTAGCCTCAGTGGCAGGGGAGCTCTACTGTGGCCCTTACTTACTCTGACGTATTTAGTCCAAGTTTTAATTCTTTCAGGAATAAGATTAGAAACTGTGCAAGTCTGTATCTCTGTCTCATGGCACCATCTTTACGCTGATTTTACCGTGTTATACACGTGTTACATCACACCATAGGGATGGGGGCTGGACAGGATCAACACTTTTTTTGGCTACCCTCATTTTATGCTATTTGTTTAGCCTGCAAGTTCAGGCCATGTTCAGATGAATAGTTCATAATATCCATCAAATTCAGGTTTATTGATCAACTATTTCAATTTGCAATGAATACAATAAAGGATGTCCTCCATATGTTCAAGCAGCAAAGGAAAAATTCTGTGAAAAACACACATCAGCAGTTATAGCACATACAGAAGGAATTTCCTTCCTCTTTCCTAGGGCTTCCAAAGTCTTCATTAAAGCATTTGGGCCCCATCCTTGACTCGTGGACATTGGTACAACCTCATGAGTGTCAGTGGAAGCCAGGCCAATTTAAACCAGCCCAGAATCTGGAAATGAGAAATGGCTCCTTTTTATGCCTTGAACAATATTTGAGGCACAACAATTATAGATAATAATTTACATAAAATGCTAGACTAAAAAATCCCCTTATATGGAGTACTTATTTGTTGTTTGTTACATTACTTACTATGTTGCAAGATGATGTCCAACTAAAACAGCCCCAAATCTGTGTTTTATGAATATTCTCTGTCCTGCTTTTACGACATCTTATTCTCAAACTACTAGTGTGCTTGTTTTAATTATTAGGTAGTGTGGTAAAGCTGACACAAGAGATTACAGCACATGGCATCATCTCCAATGATGCTTCTAGGTGATCTTTGTCTTTAAATGCTCAAGAAAAAAGCCAACAGCGATAAAGAATTGCATTTCATCACTGTATTTAGGTTTATATTCCTATTCACCAACAATGGGGATTTGGTGTCTTCAAACAGTAACATACTTTATAATGTGATGCAAATATTTTATCTTGAGTTACTACATAAAAATATTATAGATCATCCAACAATATGAGAAAATGTCACCGTATTCATTTAAAATAGCTATCTGGGAAATGTGTGTTACCGTATTTTGCTTGGGGCAATATATTTCCATGCTTTATGAAATTATTAATTCTCATTAAATTCTAATGATCCCATCTGAAAAGAGCAGAACTAATTAACTGCTCCATTAAAGTTATTACTTACTCCTGATGAGGCCTGTAAATGTTTCTACTTTGTTAGGCCAGTGAAAGTTTTCTGAACCACAGCTCCTGGCCTTGTGAAGAAAATTCCCTATTATTCCATAACAGTAAAATTACCAGGTGTTAACAACACCAATGTAGCCTCTAAGACTGAAGTCTTATACCCTGAAACAAATATTTTCCTCCTCTCACAAATAAAAGAAAAAGAAGCTCATGCTGGCAGGAAGGATCTGCAGAACCTGCATCAGACAAGTGATGTCTACTCAGGGCCAGCACCTGTACAGAAAACAGTTATTTAAATATCTTTGAGGATTTGAACTGCAGTGACTCTGTACCTCTGTTGTCATTTGTAAAACCAAAATAACTTTGCTACTTCTCCAGAAGGCTGTGAAAAACGATGACACCCGTGAGGTTCTCACAGGCTGTGTCTGTTTGGGTTTCATCCCTTCCCCACAAACAGATGGCACAGCCATGAGCAGCAGCAGAGCCTGGAGAGCAGCGCTGTCCCCCCAGTTTGCACACTGAGCTGGAGTGTTCAGCATAAACTGGTAATTTTAAGAGGATACAGGATCATCTTCAAAAATAGGATCGGCTTGAAGACCATCATAACTGCAAGAGGTGAGTTCCCAACAGGGACTAAGGACAAGTAAAAGAGCTTCAGCAGTCTCAGCACTGCCAGGGTCAAGATCACAGAAACTCGGTGAGATGTCACCAGTGGAAATGAAGGAAGAAAAGCATTGATCAGAGCTGATAAGAAAAGCTTGCAGACTGAAACAGCAAAAAAATTGTGACAGCTGCTTTCACAACCACATAGTGTACAAACATCCATATGTGAGGAAGATTTTAAACACACGTGTAAAAATCTCCTATGATAAGGTTGTGTGTTGATCTGACCACAGAACTGGAACAGAGCCTATTATTGCTACTACAATTCTGATCAAGAGCTACTCCAGACAAGTATCAAATACTTTAATCCATCAGGTAATAATTAAAATAGAGATATATTAGTTAAAGAATTTGAAAAAATTATTACTTAGGTGATCTATTAGATTATTTACATAAAATGAATAAATTATGTTTTAAATTATTTGCTCAGCTTCATTATTAAGACATTTTTCAAAGTTTTATGATTTTTTTTGGGGGGAGGGGATTTTCTTGGGGTTTTTTTCAGAGTTTACTCTTTTCTAGATAAAGCCTGAATTTTTTAGGGAAATTAAATAGTTCTTAATAATGCTCCTCAGATAGTAAACACAACATTTTTTCTGACATTCAACTCCCATCACTCCCCAAGAAGCTCTTCAGTTTGCAAGGTTTCTGCCACAAAAACTGTTTTTTTAATGGCCATTGATACTTTGGAAGGGATCAGAAGCTAGATTTGCTACCTAAAATCAACAAATATACACTGTATTTTGATTCATTCTATGCCAATCTCTGCTATGTAGACACTGAGGTTTGGCTGAGAGTTTTGGATGCTTCTCTGCAACAAACAAATACAATCTGAAATACTGACTGCTCTGGAAATACGTTTTCCTCTGCTATGCCACCCCTTTCAGTCACAATAATAAAATTATCAATTCTTATAATTAGCCCCTTGTTCCAGCCCCTTGAAAAATGTTTTGCTGAACATTTGCAGTTGCAACTTTCGACAGCACAAGCTTTCCTAAAACCCCTCACCCTTCCCTGCTTTCTCATGGCCTCCATGTGCACTGGGCATCTCTAGGAACGGAGCTGGTTCACCATTTGGGGCAATCCCAGTAGGATGGTGAGCAAGTGCAGTTCATTCAGGTGATGGTCCACACCAAGATCAGTAATGCTGTCTTGGACCCCAAGGCAACTGTGCAAGGAAGTGTTTCTAAGCAAGGAAATTCCAAATGATTTGAGTTTTCTCAGCAGCAGAAATAGCAATAGGACTCAAAACACACTCACACTATCAGGCTGGACTCCCCTGTGCAAGCAAGCACCACACAATGCCCCAGGCTCAGCTGCTTCCTGGAAGAGGCTTCATCATTCCTTGGGAGGACCTGGCTCCATCACCCACACCAGCGTGGCAGTTCCACCACCTACATACTCCCTGGAGAGCTGTGCCACTTGCCCAGAGCTTCCAAAATAGCAACTTCCCAGCCCATAAGCTAGAAGCTTTTGAAAACATTTGCAACCAATTTTGCAGTTAATTAAACCCAGATTTGCTCTATTCAGTCATTTGTTCTATAACTTTTAAATCTTTTTTTCGTTTAAAGTTTAGGTTTTTTTTTTTGAAGTCGTGTGCAAGCTTTTGCTGTAAATAGGTTAATTGCAGCTCTGATCTTCCTCCAGCATCTGCCAGTAAAGACAAACAGTTTTCAAACATCCAGGCCTAATACGGATCACAGCATTTCAAGGTGGGACCAGTCCCATGGCTCTGCCAGCAGAGAATCCCATGCCAAATCATACAGCTAGTAAATAGTATGGCATCAATTCCTCAAAAATTTCCATAGCAAGAGTTTTAGGAAAAGATCCAAATACTCCATCAGTAAATCTCACAGAGTAGGTAAAGGCTTTGCAGTTGCCATGTATTTCAAGAGGTCTTTCTCTCACATGTGGTTGCAGTCTACAGATCCAAAGCTTACACAAACTAGATATGTCACAGATTTTGAAGCTCTCTTCTCTCCTCTGCTCAGAACAAATGTAGGAAAATTGTGTGATGCAAAATCACTTACTTTTTCTCAACAAGACAAAAACATCATTATTCATGTTTTTAAAATCAATATTTCTACCAAGAAAGAGAAGTAAGTTGTTGCAAGAAAGACTGTCTGGCTTGAGTTTAAAGGCAGGCTTCTCCTAACTGGCAGTTTCCCCAGCAATGTGCCTTTCTCTAGCTCCAAAGCAGAATCTCTTATGACTCTAACCTTGGGTATGTAAATGAGGAAATACCAGTTAAAATTAAGGTCCTGCTCACCAGAGACCAATTACTGATTTTCTTCCTCTCCTTACTCAATGAATAGAACAGACAATACTTTAAAAGATTTTAAAAACCTTTGCAAAAAAAAAAAAATTAAAAAAAAATTATCAACTTCTGCAGTGAATTGTAAATATTAACAAAAAAACCCATGTCTTGCCTCCATTTCTGGTGAGTGCTATCATTTTTTTTCAGAATTGAGTGATCCATATTCACTGAATAAGTTCACAGAAACACCCCTGTGCCTTGAAGAGCAACTGGAATCACAGACATCCTTGGCAGCTGTAGGCACCTATACTTATCCCTAGCCCTGGACAAAGGAATTCATCCTACAAAATCTGAGGTAACCAAGTGCGTAACGTGCTGGTATGTCCCAGAGACAGGCAACAGGTGCTATGGGAGCTATAGGCGGTCCTTTGCAGAAAATAATGGCTGATTTACTTAAAATGAGACCTTAAATCCTTCCTATATCAACCTGGAAGGTGTGAACTGACATCCAGTAAAATCAAAAACAGTCATGTGAACCCAGATTAATTATCTGCTTGGGTTTGAAGGCAAGTAGTTTATTTATTCCTACAGGCAAAGCCCATTTATGTGTTAGAATTATCTCAATGCCTTAAACAAACTTTCAGAAAAGCTTTCCTATTTAGCATCCAGTAAAGTGAACTGTTGGAAATTTCATTTCTGACATTAAAAAAAACCAAAACCTTCTGGTGTCTAGTACCTTCAAATTGATATTAGATATTATTATAATTCTTTAAAAAAAATCACTGTGCAATTCCTTAAATCATTGATATTGGTGCCATCATCTCCTAGTGCTGGTAGGAGACCAGGGGGAGGGAGCAGAGATGCCAGTGAGAGCCTGACTCAAGGCCAGAGCACCACCCCTGCAATCCTGCCTGTAACAACAAGCAGGGTGAGATTTCCCAGACCACATCCAAGCACTGGGGATTGGAGATCACTTGTCAGTCATTACCCACACTGGAGACAATACCTACTCTGAAAGCACTGCTGCATTCTAGCACTTCTCTTTCTTAAATTGCACATCCTCACGACCATATCATTTTTAGACACTTGTCTTTATTCTGCAAAAAACACACCCTGTGTATTTTAGGTGCACCACACTCTAATAGACCAGAAGTATGAGTAGAGATACAGATATAGATATACTATATATACTGTGTATATATATACAGATAGCATCCCATGAATCTGTGTTAAGTACAGGCCATCTCCTCAATACTTGGACTCAGGATCATTGTGGGTCCATCCCAATTCAGAATATTTTGTCAGTGTGTGTGTGAAGTCTGACCACATATACAGCAGCTTATGTATTTGCAGGATATACAAAATCCGCATCAATGAAAAATATCACCACAATCTTGATATAAATCAAGATCCACAACTCAAAATCCAGGACTCTAGGTTAAATAAATTGGATGAGGATAAAGATCACAAATTCTCCTTCTTCCTCTCATTTGAGGAAGTGTGCAGGGCTAGAAGTAAGAGAGTCATATAGAGGGATGTTTAATTTTAGTTAACAAAAAAAGAAAAAAAAAGAAACCTGCAGATTATGTATCCAGAATAAATATATTATGCCACGCTCATAAATATTCACTTTTTGAACACATTCCAAAATCCACCAGAACTCATGCCAGTTTTTGTCCAATTGCTTTCTGCATCAGTGAGACTCCTGACCTCACACACAGCCACTTTCCTCTCTGACATTTTGACATCATCATTTAAAGGCTGCTGTTATCATGGCAGGTTCTTTACAGCTGGAACAAAGAAACAGTATGGTTTTACTTCTTGGGAAGAACATTTATCGAACATCCTGCAACCAGTCTACTCCTAATCCGTGGAAACCAATGGCTTATGTACTGGGGAAGTCAAAGGATTTGTGGCTAGTTACTGTAGAAATCAGAAGGAAAAACATATAGAGCTTATTGCTGAAATTGTCAGTGATTGTAATTAAAGGTGAATTAAAGGAGGGACGCAGATCAAGAACCACCAAAGAATGGAGTATCAGGTAAAAAAAGAGGTAAAACATGCCTTTATTTTAGAGAGAGAAGTATTCATTTTGCCTTCAAGCTGCTGACCAAGATTCTTCTGTACAATGGATTATATATTACTGTATCCTGTTTTAATTCCCGCTTAACAAATAAGTTCTACTGTTCTTTGAATGTGGCTTTCTCCTTTCTTTTGGATTCAATTTTTAATCAATGAAAAACCTATTAAATTTTGAAAAATAACTGCCAGTTTCATGGAGCAAACTGCATGGATTCTTGTTAATTCAGACTATTTTATTCAGTTTTGTTGGTTTTGAAATATTAACAATTTCTATCAATCAGAGATGCCCAGAATTCAAGTTGCTAAACTAATTTTAAATAATTTATTTTAAAACAAATCAATTTACATTTCTATAAACGTGATTTTCCAGGAGAACCTGATAAAATGAGATTTTCTTCAAAGGATTGCCTGGAAACACTCTGGCACATTCAGGTACATTTACCTCTTTAATAAGTTTAAGGTACTATGGCCTAATTTTAATTCGATCAAACACATGCTTGCTAAAATTAACATTGAGAGTTGTCATCAAAATGTCAAAGTTCATTTTTTAAAAAGCATTGTAATTTTAAATTTCTAATTTACATTTAAAAGTACAAGAAATCCAAACTGTAGACAAAAGCAAAACTGTGTTCATTCATAAATATGTTATCGCTAACAAGAATGGGTAACATAATTATATAATTGTATTTTAAGGTTATCTTTTAGCAGCATCCCTGCCCTTAAGATCAAAACTGTGTCTGGAAAAATGTATCAGTAATTTATGTTGACATTAGTAGTTAAAACATTTCATGGGATCGTTAATTTTTAATTTTCATCTGCTTTGACCCCCTGATATCCAAAAAAGCCCCCAACAAAAATCTAGAGAAAATGACTTCTTACTCTATTGCTCTTCAGTATGTTTAGCAACCACATTTCTGGGTGCTGTCATATAGCCAGACATACAGGAGCTATGAAATGCACTTACAATTTATTGCCTATAATTAATTACACTCACAATTCTTTACAAGGAAAAAATTGTACCAATAAAATGGAGACCTTATAAAAAGAACTGCGCATTACTTCGAAATGACAGGCTTCTCTAGCAGTTTCACTACTGCTTTTTGGCTAAAATCGTTCTTGTTCAAATAGTGAATTCTCCACCTGGGCCCGTCCCAGCTCTCTCAAAAGCTCTGACTCCAGACTGGCAGCAAAAGCTGAATTCTTTAGCAGCAAAGTTAGCAACCCCCAGGATTCTACTGCAAGTCTCGGTATAGTATGGTTTTGTGATCTTTTTTTTAAAGCTTCACATCTTGGAATTAACAGATTACATGAAAAATTTAACTTCCCTTTAACAAAACTTTTCAACTTCACTGGAGAATAACTTGAAAAATCTGTTTTGTAAAAGCTTGGGGATGTAGAAAGCAAATAAAGCCAAGGGGGTTTTCTACAGTAGAGATTTTGTAGGCTGGTATGTTGGGTTTATGTTCTATTTCATATTTTTAATGCTCAAGATTGACGACATTAATAGTGGGGTTTTATATCAAATTTTAAATACTGCAAAAGAGCAGCCACCCATCAGAGCCAGAAGGACATTTACAGGTTTGAAAAGCCGAGTTCCTCCTGCATCCCTATTAATAACCAGCTACAAAATCCACTGCTTATATAAATAATTGCGAAACAGGGAGGGGATTAAGCATAGTAAGGGCTTTGTTTTGGTGGACTTGTTCAGTGGAAAGCAAAGTTGTAGTTAGCATCAACCCACTTACTCGAGAAAGTGAACTGGGACAACAGAAATCCCCCAAACCAGGAAACACGTTTCCCAAATGATTATTTTTTTAAAATCTGGTTATAATTTATTTTAAAATGTGATTTCTAGCTATCCTACTGCAAACCCTGGGCAATCTCAAGCCCCTTGCTGTTGTTCTCTTGAGTCTGTAAACAGGCAGAATTAAACAACAGCATTGCTAAGTGCGACTTACTCCATTCATCTTAATGGACTGTTAATTATGACCACTTAAATGCCCACAGTGTTAACCCTGTCACCGCTGGCTGCATTTCACCCCAAAAGGCAGTTTATGGATGTTGATTTATACACAAGCAAGTAGATGTAAAACTCTCCACTGTTAAGTGAACTAAAGAAGTAATAAAGTTATGAATATGGATTATGAAGCCAATTGAAAAATCTAATAACCATCTTCTGAAGTTTATTCCTTTCAAAGATTAGAGCAAAGTGCTGCTTTCAGAGTCAGCACTGATGGCTAGTTGTTTGAGAGTTGAAGAGTTTCAAATAGGATGATGTTGGGTTTGTAGTGAATTTTCATATAGTGAATTTTCATACATTGAATTTTCAAGGGCTGTTAAGGTGTAGTTAACTGATTGACTTTGCACATCCTAAGTGATGCAGCAATATGTAATATCAGGATACAACAAGGCCAGTTTTCTTTCATTTCAGAAAAATTTATAGAGTTATATAAGGTATGAAAGTATTTATTTTTAAAAGCCAGGAAAATATTTTTTTTAAAAGTCATAAATTTTATATATTGCTGCCTATAAAGCTGATGCAATTAAAAGAATTAACCAGTATGAAAAATGGAATAAATTTTTGGGCACAAATATATAGGCTTTCGGGGGGGACACAAAAATCACAGTGGTTTGAAGAACTTAACAGAACAATAGTTGGAGTACAGTCATTATACAAATTGCATTTTTAATATTGTGTGTACTGCAAAAATAATAATTAACAAAGCCTTAGGTTTCATTGTCTCCCTGGTTTTCCACTGGCATCCCTGGCTATTTGAGGAAAATCTTATCACCAAAAGGAACCACGTCCATTTCCTCTGTCACACCATAGGTTTTTCAGTCATTCCTTCCATCAAATCCTGTGGTTGCTCCTTGCTTGCACAAATGCCAGAAACTGCGGGTATGTGGTAAGCTGGTTAGCACGGGGAAAAGCAAGAGCTCACAACACTGATAACATGCAAACTCCTTGTAAGTATTTTCTCAGTCTGCACTGGCAGTTACAACCAGCACCACTGCAGCACCACTGGCTGCCCACACAATGCAGATATTCATTTTCTCAGCATAACCACAGTTTCCAGAGTCCATGAAACAGCCAATGTGCCACTCCACAACGATTAGAAAACAACACATCCACCAAGTAAAGCAACTCCGAAACCAGAAACCATATTCCAAAACCCTGAGTACCCAACAACAATTTGTGCTCAAGCGTGCGGTCTGTTTTCCCCATTTAAGCACTTTGGGGGTATCAATTTTTTTTTATTTTTTTTTTAATAAGAAATAGTTGTAAATGAGCAGTCAGGCCCATGTGGTCAGCACATAACGCTGGCAAGAACAGCAGTACAGCAGTACGTGGGCCGGTGCTCCGGGTCTAGCACCACTCTCGAGACCCCCCTGATAGTTACCATAGAGATAGTAGGAGCCACAAAGAGCTTCGATCGCATTACCGGCTGGGAGGGGGTCAATTTGTATGCGCGAGCCCTGCTGGGATTGAAAGAATGCAGAGGAGGACAGGAAAGATAATAGAGAGAAAAATAAGTGAAGGGAGAATACAAGAAATGAGAAAAATGAAAGAATGAAAGGAAAAGGGGGCAGGGGAAAATGGGAAAGCGACCAGAGGGGGAGAGGGTTCTCAGAAGAAAAAAATCCAGCAGAAAGACCAAGGGAAAATGAAGAGAGGAGAGAAAATTCATCTTGTGCAGACAGCACTCGTGTTGCTGCCTGACAGGAACTGCTGCTCCAGAGGAGCTAAGCCAGTGGTGTGGGCAGCTGCAGGAGGTGCAGGGATAAAAGGATGGATAGAAGGATGGATGGAGGGATGGATGGAAGGATGGACAGATGGATGGATGGATGGACGGATGGATGGATGCTTGCAACACCTGACCCACACCAGGAAAAACTGCTCTAAACACAGTGCAGAGGAAGGAAACTGAATCAGGAGAGGAGAGGAGNTACTTACATAAAATAAATCAGCTTAGAGTGGAGAGGAGAGGAGAGGAGAGGAGAGGAGAGGAGGGGAGAGGGTTTGTTTCTATATGCCCACATGTGAACATCCTGAAGCTATTGCCAACTGCACCAGCACCACAAAAGCAAACGAGTTTGTTTCTTTCTTCTTTGTACTCCTCAATGAAGGGCACTGGGAAGGATAGCTCTTGCCTCTGAAAACTGTGACTGCCTGGTCTGGTGGGGCTGGAGCTCCAGTAAATGCTCTGGGGTCTCCATGAGGACCACAGCAGCCTCCACATTCCCAGCTGCCTCCTGCGAGCACCTAAATCCCTACTCCTGAAAGGCTGAGAAGATCAGTTTGAATCACAAACTAAACCAGCAGAGTGTCCCAAACACCAAATTTGGGAAATAATCTCTTAGGGATGACAGTGACCACTGTAATAAGTGGACTGTGTTGTTGCAAAAATGTTTTTCCTCTGCAGGTTAGTAATGTCACAGGCAAATCTGCTGTCTGCCAAGAGGAATTTTAGTAAAGTCAGAGACAGAGAGATTTAATACATAACCAGCAACAGTTAAAGAAAAATGTCTTATTTGATGGTGTGTTCCTCAGCCCTGTAACTCCCAGAAGGTAGGGGTAACAAAGAATGTCTTGCTTTGGTGGCCTTATTGATGCCATCGTGCTGCAGTAATTCACCTTGCAGTTCCCAGGACACTTCAGAGCTCCATGCTGGTACTCAGCTGGGATTTTAGTTTGCTGCCAGAGGAATGCCCCAGAGGTTGGCAGAGCAGCAGGCTGCTGCAGTGTACTGCAGCCCCATGGCTGAGAGACATGAGAATTTTTCCTGAGGAGAATGACCATCTGCTAAGTTTTCTAAAACCGTTTTTTTATTAGCAGGAACACCACAGTATTCCTCACCTTGAGGGCCATCCTATTCAGCCCTGTGAGAACAAGACGACATTCCTTACATTTTCTTACAGAGAAACAGATTTAAATATGTTCAGTGAAAATTTAGCATGGATTTCAGAGACAATCTCCAGCTGTCAATAGCATCAATTGGCCCAGCTGTATCATGTGCTCAGTACACACAGACCAGTCTGGAACTGAATGTGAAGGTGGGTTGTTTTTCTTGTTAATGAACCAATACTGGGTTTGTATCATTCTACTTTTCAAGCTGGCTGCCAAACTGACCATAAAGTAGATTTCTCCCTTGCATATTAACACCAATGTCAAGATACCCCTAAGATCAACAGCATTGCCTTTGAGTTAAAAGCACACAGATGTCTGAGTAACAGTAAAATTACTGAAGTATGTAAAAGCTTCTGGAAATGTTGGAAAGCAGCTTTTCCATGTATAACAGTGTCACCATTTAAGTCAAATACATTGTGATTTTAGCTTAAAAAGCCCTCCAAAGCAACACAAACTGAATTGAAAACACTTTCCATTCAGAGGAATATACTCTGTACATAAAGCTGCAAAGTAAAGCAAGAAAATGGCATGTATAAAACTGCAAAGTCCCTTTGTAGGAAAACCTGAATAGCTTTATGCACAAGTTTCCAAATTGTCCTATGCATTAGAGCTACTATCTTTTAAAATGTGATTTGTAATTCAGAATCATTTTTAAAAGAGATGGTGGCAGTCCAGCCACAGATATACTCCAAGATTTCAAAGCCTTTTTTTGGCTCTTACTTTATCACCACGACACGTAGGGAGGAGATCCTCCAGCAAGCCCCATAGTTTCCAGCCAAGCCCAGCCCAGCCTCAACAGCCTCAGGCTGCTGAAGTCATTAAGATTTTTATGAACATCTACTAGCCAGATGAGTCCTCATTTCCAAATCCCTTACAAATTTTTCCACCACAAGAATACTTTCCAAAAGCTGGGTAATAGGCCCCAAACAGTTCTTTCAGTACTAATATGAACTGGAAACTAAAAAACCACCCAGCAATAGTAATTTGTACAAGTCTCTTAAATCTTGAAAATTAGGCTATTCATTTTCTAATAATAAATCTTTACTGCAGATAATCTTATCTTCCTTCCACAATAAACTCCTAATTATTACCTTTCCAGCCAGCATATCTGGGATTTTAAAAGTATGTGACAGCAGTAAAAGCAAGTGCTGGATCTTAGGACTGAAAAAAGGGAATAGTTAGCTTAGGCATACAGAAGATCCCTGTTTTTCAGGATCTGGACAACATGATATAACAGAACAAGTTACTGACTGGGAGTGAACTATTCATACAAGAGAAGTCAAGGACAGCCACGGCACCACCAGCTGTGGGGAAACTCCACCTTCAGTCTATCCAGACCTGTTCTTCCCAAAGGAAAATGAAAGAGGAAAAGTCCTTCCTTTTTTTTTTCATTTTAAGTTAGAGCCAGTCAAACCCAGAATCCATTGCTAAACATTAAGGGAAAATGAACAAAACATTTTTGCAAATATTTGTCCAAACTGAAAGCTTTGCACATCATTAATTACAAGTTTTATCTCTCATTTATACTGGAAGTACTTCAGGGCTGGCAACCCCATGAGGCCCAAGAGTACCGAGCACAGTGTGTGTCATGGCACAGACCTTTTCTGCATCACTTTCACTCTGCTGAGGCTAAGCAAATTATGGAGAGCATTTGCAAGGCTGATTTTTGAGTTTCAGAATATTTATGTCACCCAAGAAAAAAAAATCAGATAAAGTATGTCCTCACATTAAACTGAGGATCTTAATTTTGAGTAGTAACCACTTATCACTGCCTATTTTCAATCGAACCATAGGAGAGGAAATATTTAGAGATATGATCTGAAGAACACATCTGTCTTACAAAACCAAAAAATGTTTGCAGGGAATCTGTGAGGTGAAAAGAAGACCAAAATGATCACTCTAATCCTGCCATTTTACTTCCCTGCTTTACAATCATCTTTTAAACAGTACAAGGGATCTAGCAGCACCAACTTTTAGGCAGAATGTTTACAAACAACTCTCAGCTTGTTAAACCAATTATTCCTTATCAATATATGCACTACTCTAGCAAGCACTTAACACTTGCTTGCAGAGCCTGATATGCCAATGACACAACAAGAAAATAAAATAAGCAGAATATCCTGTCCATTCAGAATAAAATATAAAATCACCAGTCTCTTGGCCTCAGTTATGTGGAAATTCCCAGATCCTCCTTGTTCTTCTGCAAGGTATAAATAGAAGTATTCCCATACTTTTTCCTGTCTGTTTAACTATGAAGCTTCAATTTAGCTCCCAGGTTTTGCCAACAAAGCTATGATGACGACAAAGGAATATAATACTTTAAAGAAAAAAATAATCTAAGCCTATCACATGTAACAATGTTTTAAGTACATTAGGGCAAGTGAACTTCATGAATCAAAGTCATATTCTTTAAAGGAAAAAACATTGTATTGGTATTTCTCTTCTTGTGAATGCGTTTCTTTGGGGCAAAATATGTATTTTGGGTAGTCATAAAAATAATTTTAAAAGTAATTTATATTTTATTGATTTATAATTTAGAAATAAGTTTATTTATTCTATTTATTTCAACAAAATTTCTCTCTCCTTCATATCTCTGAGACAAAATACAGTGTTATATCTCCTTGGCCCTTCTTCACACCCTGTTTCCTCCCTGGAACCCCACATACCTTTCACACATAAATCGGATTTTCATGACATTTAAATGCAGTTCCTTAAGCTTTCAGCAAATGTGACACAGCTTTCCTCTCTGGGCCCTACAGCAGTGCCCAGTATTACTCAATCTTGTTATAATCTTCCTGTTTCTTAGATAATATTAAAAATTTGAGCTGACTGTCACTTTCATTTTCAGAACAAGACTTGTCCATTAAAAAGTCAGTGCCTGCTTTTCTAGGTTATTGTTTCTAGTCTATGTATTTTTTTTCTCACAAGCAGAAGTTTGTAATTTTAGCCTTTGATGGAGCTTGTAATTTGCATTTTAGTAATTTTGCTCACTCTGCTTTTCACAAATGCTATTCTTTGGAGATTCTTGTGTGCTACAATTATTAAAAAATAACTAGGAAGCTGCTTGGTTTTGTAGTGCCTTTGATTCAAATAGTCTCAAGAAATGCTGTACCAACATCAGGATATGTAGGAAAGAGGCACTAAATATGTTTTTATGTATCAATCCATGGGGGAGAATATGGAACTGAGAAATTAAAGCAAAAATGTTCAGCTACAGAAAGTAAGCTGTACCAAGATGCTGAACTAATCAGGAACAGCATATGCAGTAGCTCAGAATTTCCTTGAAAAAATAAAAAATTTAATAAGAACAATACAGTTTTCAACAGGAACATTATCCTCAACAATTAGGATTAAAACTGCCGCCCAAATTGAATTTAAGAAACCAGTAAGTGAACAAAATCAAGCAGTTCTGTCTTGAAATCATATTCTTTAATCTTCAGACAATGCTCTCCAGCCATCCCTGCATTATATTTTTTTAGCTGTCTTTGTTTCTTTGGGGGTTTTTTAAAGTGCATTGTTTCTGCTGTGCTTATCTTTGAAGGAGTACGTCCAAAGTAAGCAAACAGCAACGAGAAAAGAAATAAATAAATAATCCCGGGGAAGGAGCCTTTCTGAGCCTGTGTAGCTGAACCACTGACTTATTGTCTCTGCTCTCACCACACCCCCCCACTCCAGTCTGTCGTTCCTCTGTAAAAAAAAAAACAGAAAATCAGCAACAAAAAATTTAAAATTTGTGAAGGCCTAACTGTATTAACAGCCTTTCAGCTCTTAGGGGGGAAAAAAACCCAAAACAAAACAGAAAAAAAAATCCAAAGAAACAAAAAAAATACCATGGAAAAGCTATTTTGCAGTTATATGAAAACAAAAAGCATCTGAAATCAGCATGTTGTATTTGTTTTCACCATCAGTTTGAGGTGGGGGAAAAAGAAAAAAAAATAAAGACAGCTGTTAACCCATTTTAGTAGAAGTGGAAAAAATCCTGGGGACTTTTTAAGCCTAATTTCAGCCTAGAGTGATTTTTATGACCGAACAATGAATCCTTAAAATAATTGGTTCATATCATGAATACACAACAAACTCCGAACCCAGGCCCTGATTCAATTTCCAGGGTAATCAGTAGGAATACCTCCTTTGGTTTTGGTGATGGTAACAACGTACAATATCATAAAAAAACAAAAAATCTTTACTGATGTGTTCTGGCTGAACACAGACCAATTGTTTCTTTATGTTGCACGAGCTCTGAGAGTGTTTTTGCAGCATTACATGTGACTTATGTCGATGAAAACAAATCGATATAAATCGTGGGTAAAAAAGCACCATCGCTTAGAGAGGTACTAAATTTCCAGACCACAGTATTCAGATTATGATTATTTATTGCCATTGTAGGTAGATGAAAGGCTGTGGCGTTCCTTCCAGTCTCCCTGCTTCGTGCCAGCTGAATTCTGCGAGAGGGATGGTGTTAGAAATGGAAGGCTACAGTAATGTTAACTATGCTGTTTCCCTCCAACATCCATTTTGTTCCAAAGAAACACTTGCCAGAGATTAAAATATTCAAGATGGCTGTTTTCTGCACCCTTTCTGCGAGCTGTACAGTTTTTCATCTTTCCAATACTCCGGGTCCCCGTCTTTATTGAGACCATGAATATTTTATTCCCCATTTTATCTGCCTCCCAAGTCATTAAATATTGGCCAAAGTTCAAAGGGAGTTGCTTCACCGCGGCCTCGCTCGCAGCCCGGACCCCGCGCGGCTCTCCGGCCGCCGCTCCCGCCGGCCACGGCTCCCGCACCGCCGCCGGCCGCCGGGGCAGCGCCCCCGCACCGGGA
>VWZS01009562.1:2151617-2184567 GCA_013397075.1 Rhabdornis inornatus
CCCGCGGGGAGGGCCGGCTCCCCGAGTCCTCCATCCCGCAGCGCCGGGCCACGGGCGGCCGGCGGCGGCTCCCCCTCTGCCGAGAGCGGAGCCCCCGGGCCCTGCCCGAGGCAGGGGACCGCGGCAGAACTGTCCCCTCTGTCCCTAACCCGAGCCACCGGCCGCCCCCAGCCCCGCGTCCCCGTCCCATCGCCGCGCGAACAAAGAGCCGCGGCGCGTTGCGGGTTGCTGGGGTTTATCCAGGCGCTGGTGATGTCAGGTTGAGACAGCCGGAGGTCCGCTGGATCTGGGTTCTCCCGAAAGTCTTAACGGCGAGTCCTGCCCAGCTGCCTTAGAAATTGCTTGTAATATAGCTTGGAAATACTTACTCTGGATTTTATCTCGGTGTTGGTTAAGAGGTCACTTTGAATATGTCAAGTCTTTTTCCTAAAAGCATCAGACGGTGCAGTCCCTCATTACATTAAGAACAGCGTTTATCCTAGACTGCATATAGATAAATGGATTAAGGCAAGAACCGGCTGGTTTGTCTGGGTACATTACATAGCTACGAGAAGCTTTTTCCATGGCTAAGACTGAAAGTTTCACTGACCTCTGAAAAAATTTTACTTCATACAAAGAAAGCTTCGATTCCCTGTCCAGTCCCAAAAATGTATCAGGTTTCTCGTTCTCCACAACCTTAATTGTAATCAGTTAGTGAGCAGATGGGATGAGGCACTTCCCATGCACGAGCCTTCCACTTCTACAAAATGAGTTTATCAAGCACTGCCTAAACGTCGCTTTGTATTACCGAGCCCACGATGAGCCTCCTCCTGTACACGTGTCGCAGGATCGCGGTGTGGATGCTTACACTCCGCATCGATTTTAACAGGTTTGACGGTGCACGTTTGCACAGCGACGTGTAGCAACTGGAATGATCCTCAACAAACCCCGTGGTCAGCAATAACCACCCCTATAAAACGCATCTGTGGCTTGCTAAGGAGAGCAAGACTTGCTTTATGGGAGCAGAAACGCCTGTCCTTCCTCACGAACTATCTGCTAATTTTAGTTTCTAAATTGTTACTGGTTTTCCAGACACTGCTGCTTCACACTGACATGATCAATCTTTTGTCGGTGGTGGTTCCTGTAAGCTCTTGCTGCCTGCCTGCTAGCGCGACGGTCCAAGCACTGGCAAATGCAGATTTTTAGATTTCATCCCCTGCGAGGTTTGCTGGCTGCAGTGGATGCAGTGCTACCGGGCTGAATCCATCCTGCACTGCAAACAGCGTGGAAATATCGAGGAGGGAATTTACCTGAACCACTTCAGTTAAAATGAAATTCTCCGTATCAGCAGGAAATATTTACGGGTTAAGCGTGGCTAACGGTGATAGGGGGGTCCTGCCGAGAGCTACACCTCCTCTGATGCTCAGCACACGGCTGCCAGTTTTTCAAAATGTTTTACCGAAATGAAAAATATATGGATGAGAAGGGAAAAAATATACCACCACACCAACGATTTAAGGTTTACTACTTCCAAAAGATTTTTCGGTGTTTCTAAATACATGTCTTTTCTCTGCTATCTTGGCTAGCGAGGGCCGTATCTTGTCATCGATGGTAAATCAATGGCACAGCCTGACCTTTAAGAGGGTTGTATCCCTTATTCAAACCAGGCGGGTTCAACAGAAAGATCTGTGAAATACAGCTTCGCTGCGGAAGGGGCATTTTTAATACGGATCCTGTTTTCTCTAAACTGTAAATAGCTCTCCTCAGAGCTGGCAGAGGTCGGGCTGGAAGTCAGCCGGATTTCACGCAACCAGAGCGCTCGTTGGAATCGGCTCTCGGGCTCGGATACGGCGAAGGTGCCAACTTCTAATTGACACGTTTAGGCGAATCTCCCAGAGTAATTGCTTTTAACATTCATTTATGCAAAGAGGCTTCGCGCGGGCAGGGCGAGCCCGGAGCGGCCGCGCCGCCTGCCAGCAGC
The DNA here is from genome assembly GCA_013397075.1 of Rhabdornis inornatus. Classification (NCBI taxonomy): domain Eukaryota; kingdom Metazoa; phylum Chordata; class Aves; order Passeriformes; family Rhabdornithidae; genus Rhabdornis; species Rhabdornis inornatus. Next base: position 2,153,578 of record VWZS01009562.1, read on the forward strand.
GAACGGGCCTGGAACGCGTCCCGCCTAGGGCGGGGAGGGACCCGCAGGGCACGGCGGTGTCCCGGTCCTGCCCGCTGGGCACCGGGATGCGGAGGGAGCCCCGCAGCCGCCTCTGCCGCCGGGCTCCGTGCCCTGCCTCGCTTCACCCGGCTGTGCGGGCTCCGTGAGCCGCGGAGAGACGGCGCCGCCGGTCTGGTCTGCGCGTTAGCCCCGCGCCGCGGAGCGCCGGCCGCAGTCGCACACGACAGCGATCACAATAATCCTCTCGCAAGCGGCGTTTGCCCCCGAGTCTCGGCTCCCACCCGAGCTGTCCGCTGGCGATCGCTCGAGTGCTGGAGCGCCGTGAGCGCCTCCCGGAGCAAACCCGAACGGCCCGGCAGCATCGCTCGTTATCCCGGAGCAGCTCGAAGACCGTACTTTCCTTCGCACCTCCGGCCGCGGGAGCAGGGGGTGCAGAAACTCCCGGGCACTCGAGTCCCCGCCAGCTTCAGGACAGAGCCGGCCGCTGCAGCCGGCGGCGCTCGGGGGCCGCTCGCAGCAACCGCATCGCCGCAGGCAGGAGCAGGTCTCGGGTGTCCCGCAGCCCTGGCCCGGGAGCGCCGAGGCACGGCCGTGTGGCCCCGCCGGAGCGCAGTGTGCAGGGCAGGCGCTCTGCGCGGGGCTCAGGGCTCAGGCTCGGGCGGGCGCCGCTGCAGCTGGGGCCGCCGCGCTGCGCTCCCCGCCGGGGGCCCCCCTGCCCGGCAACACGCGGCGCCTGCAGGGCCGCCGGCGCTAATCTCACATCCTCCCCCGGCGCACACGCACAAAACGACAGCCGGCGGCGGGGGCGGCGCAGAGCCCAAAAAGCAGAACGCGTCCCTGGGTGGGCTCGAACCACCAACCTTTCGGTTAACAGCCGAACGCGCTAACCGATTGCGCCACAGAGACTCCGTTGGAGCCGTCTCCGCCCTGCTGCTCAAGTGCTGCGACACCGCGCCCGCCGCGTCCCCGCCGCCTCCTCGCCCCTGCCCTGACCACCGGCGGCCACCACGGACCCACTGAGCCCGGGATCCTAAACCGCGAGCCTCGCGACACACCAAAAAACCACTGAGGAAACAGCGCGAACTGCGGCTTTTCTTCTCCTACCCGATGGGAAACTCCTTCCCAAAATCATTGTTCGCAGCAATGCTCTTTATTTTAGGGAATAAATTAATGCATCAGACTGAAAACTGCGTCTTCTTAGATGCTGCTGACTGATGAGTTACATATGCAAACCAAAATATAATTTCCAAATATCATGACAAAATACCTCTATTAATATATTTAGAAGGTAATTTAAGGGACTACAGAGAACAGTTAGACTGTCTAAAACAGGCAGCAGTCCTCTGTGTGTGTAGGGTAAGTGTATTTACTATTCTAAGCACTGGAACCATCCGTGAAGAAAAGCTAACTTTCCTATTTATTATTTTATCAAAATCTTCTTCCCAGAGTACCTTACAGTAAATCTACACCTACAGCTCTGCAAGTACAAAGTTTCACATCTGAACCTGAGCAACTGTTTCCCCTTTGCTTTCAGGGACTGATACTGTTTGAATCTCTTTGAACTCTTACAATATTGTTGCCTTCATGTTGTCCCCACCTCTCCCTGAAGCTCGGCCGGATGGCTCTTTTGCCCATTAAAAGCCCTTGGAGTGGAGCAGGCGCACGGTGCTCACAGCACCAGGACAGGCACTGGCTGCTCTCCAAGCAGTGCTGGTTATCTCCTGGTATCCACACATCCACGACCAAGAAGTCCCAGCTCACACCTAAAACCAGACAGTCTCACGTTTTGTACAATGCCTTGCTCATCAACACTGTTTTACTTCATTCCTCATCCCAGTGAGTAACTTTAGACTGGTCATTTACTGATCACAGATCAATTTTTCCAATACTTTGAAAAGACCTACACAAATCCCAACACTACCTCAGGATAGCTCAATTTTCTTTTATTGTGTAGTTTTGGTACCTTACTGACAGATACATTAAAACCTGGAAGAGAAAGACAAGATGCGCAAGCCCTGAAGAGTAATTGAAACAATTACTTTAGAGATTGCTTTTTGGGACACCATGCCTGCTGCTGCCTATTTTCCTAGCCAGATATCTGCTATTCTCAGGGTCAGAAGAATCAGTTCACAGGCTGGACCACTTCTGCCTGCTTTGTGTAGAAGGATAAGCAAAAAGTCCTGCGATTTTATGCACAAGTCCATGGGTATTTAGCGGAATGAACAAGATTTCAGTCTGATTAAAGGCCTAACCCATAGATCCACAGACCTGTAGACTACGTGTGGATTTTGGGCCCTGAAATGTTTCACTTCATGCACATGCATATTCACACAAATATTCACATTTAATGAACTCATTAGGCTATTTTCAAGCTCTGTTTCTAGAGGCCACATCTAGAAAGAGTCTTTGCTATGCTGATATTGAACACGAGCTCTAACTCTGAGCTGTCTGACCTGGTGTTAGACATCCAAGGCTGCCTACTCAAGGCACTGAGAGAGTGAGAAGAGTACTGTAGGTGAGGCTACACAGTCACTTAGCACCTTTCTTCTCAGCAGTCTGCCTCACTGAATCTCAGTCTCACATTCAAAGTCTCACAAGGTAAAAAAGAAAATTAAAAAACCATACACAGCTGTGAGTATTACCCCTTCAAGTTTGAAACCCACAGACCAGCAAAAGATCCAAACATGGATGACTTGGATGACTGTGGAAGCACTAACCAGTGAGACATTGTACCAGAGGGCAACATCATCTATCACTGCTCTGCAAATGGAAAAGATTTGCTATCTGCTCTTGGAAGAAGGTGTCTGACTGTATCTTTAGTAGAAAGGAAGAGCCCAAGTACTGTTTAAGGCATTCAGAAACTAGAAAGGGCTGCTACTTCAGAATAATCTCCCTTCCTATCAGGGTTTTGTTCTTTATTTCTGGACAGCTCTGTTCCTTGATATGCTGTTTCTTGTGGATTATACTGGGAGGTGCTTAGTTCTTTGCAATATCTAGTGTATATAATTTAAAAACTATTATTTCATTCACTAACCATGATTCATATTATGGTTTCGATTTTTATAAAAACATAAATGTATAACAATATATTGCATATTAATATATTAAAATAGAATACTATAAAATGTGAACTAATTTATATTTTATATAATAACTTTTTAAAAAATTCTTAAATCTGTGCACTTAAATGTTCATTGCTATGACATCTGCGACCTTCTTCAGATACAGTCTTTCATTCTTAAATGTCAGAGAAAGTTACTGCAGGACAGAGGATGAAACTGGTATTGTTCATAAGATTTATAAACATACTATATATTCATCTGCTGTTCAGAAAAAATGAATCTAGTTTTTCACCCAGAACAATTCCTAAAATCAATTCTACAGAATATAGCAGAAACAAAAGAGTCCTTCCACTTATATAGCAGAACTACTCTAGTTCTACAATTTCTACGTGGGAAAGGACCATTTTCCCCCAACAAGCACACACACCTACTTTATTTATTATCCTATGTCATATTTGGTTAGCTATTTGTCAGCTCTCAAGTTACAACTCTGCCCAAACTACAAAAATTCATAGTCACAAAAAAATTGTGTAACAGCTACTCAGTTTCTGCCCAAATGCGTTTCTGATTCCTTACTTTGTAACAGAAATCTCTAGGTTGCCATCCAAAGATTTCTTGTGCTTTCCTCAGAAACATACGATTCTAATCCTTACAAGAACTGGGACATTAAGATAAATGGACAGATAATGCAATTCAACATTGCTATTAGAGTTATTATGGGCAGAGAACAAGATTTCCATCACAAAAGATTTTTCTTTATGGAGCTGCAAGCATCAAACCATGGAAAACATTATTCCTGAAGGATTCAAAAGGTTGGAAGAAGAGGTATTGACAGCTTTTCATCACCAATTGCAAGACTTCTGTTCTTTTATTCTCCCAGTAAAATGCATTTGTATGGGGGTTTTTCCAGTTGTTTGTGTACAAATTTGCTGCTTTCCAGATACAAAGGTGGCTTATATTTCTTTACAGACTTTATCAACTAAACACTTCTACTCTTTGGCCTGTTAAAAAAATCAGAAAAGTGTTATAACTGAGAGGACATCCCTCCAAATCTGATCAACTTACTGTAAAAGCAAAGAACAAAACCAAACCATAGTATTTTACTGAGCTATCTAGTTCACTTAGCTCTGGCTTCTCTTCTGATACAAGTCACACAAAAGATGACTAGGTGAGAATATCCAGAAATCTTGGGTTATTGTCAACAGCAGACTGTTGGGCAAACTAAGTCAACTACACTCCCAACCTCCAAGTTTACCAAAAGGAAATGGCACAGGCTGCCTGGTTCTGGATCACAACATATGTAGTTGCACTTATGTTCAGGAGAGACAAAAAGTTGTTTCAGTGTGACTTGTGGCAAAATTAGAACAGCCATTGCTATTATCAATAACTTGAAATACAGTGTGCAATTGTGGAAAAAAGCCACCAAAACCCCACAATTCCAAAAACAAATAAAACAAAACAAAAACAAACCCTAAACCAAATAGAGAGGGCGGCATTCAGAATTGATCTTCAGATCTCAACTGACATTCTGTAAGGGGAATTTTATTTTGCCATTCCCTGCAATCTATCTGTTCTGAGTGACTACTGAAAAGAGTTCAATCATTGTGGCAGTCAGTTCAGTAGTTTACATGCACATACACACACACAAACACAACCAAAACTGAAAAAAAAACCCAACAAACCAACAAACTCTTTATACAATCTAAAGTGAAAAGAAGAAAATTTTACTGGCATAAGAAATAGGAAGAGTAATAATGATGCTTCCCACATAGCATTTATTTATCTCAGGCACTTCTTATTATCATAGTAAGAAAGGGAGAACTTTCCTGTCCTTGCAGGTTTTTTTAACTCCTCTAGGAATGCCTAAGAGTTCTTAAAATAATAGTGAATATTATGAAAATAAGAATGAGTCTTATGCAACTGAACTTTAACGTTGTCTCTACATAACACACATGAAAGCACAGGAATTTCCAGCCGGTGTTTTCAGAAGCACCAACCTGTTTTACCATTTTCTGAAGTCCAGAATTCACATTTAAGTACTCAGCATAGGCCTCAGTTCAGGAAAGCAGCTGTATTCAGAGTAATATGAAACCATGTGCTACCTTCAAGTAAATAAGATTACTAGCATGGTAAAAAAGTGCTTTCCTAAACAGGTTAAATTTCAGAGAAAAAAATAAGAGGTGAATTTTAGAGTAGACCCAAACCCATAGTTTGTTCAGAAATGAGAAGAGCACTAATTTCTTACCCTTGCAATGCTGAGGAAAACACATGTCCTTGATAGTCTCACCAGAAAATACCAGTTCTAAGTTCTTTCGCAGGTCATCATACCAGTCAGGTTTACATCTGCCTAAGTGCTATAATTCAGCCAAAATGTCTGAAGGAAAGGCAGTGAGAAAGGAAAATACAGGTAGGTTTTGTGGATCCAGTCCAGATATTTCCAAACAGGAATCCAACATGTTTGGCCAGGCTGCAGGCTTAAGAAACCTGTTCTGACAGGTTGTATTGGCAACACCATTTTTCAAAGAGTAAATAATAAATCAAATTCTGGTACCAGTGCTCTTTTCAGGACGCGTTTACAGGCTCAGAGTGCTCTTGCATTGACTTCTAGAAGAGCTGTGTGTGACAGATGCCACAGAGGGTCCAAAGAACCATGGAAAACCCAATATATTTTAGTTTCTCCAGCTACATTTATTTTCAGCTAGCAAAATAGCAACAAAGGTTTCTAATCCTGTAACTCTATTGCCAAAAAGGAGAGAGGTTATGATCCTGAAACCAAACTTGAATTCCTATGGTTTATCGTTATCTCCAGCAGAATTCTAACTCTCTCCAACACCTCTGGTGCAAGGAAGTTTCTCCCATTGCTGTCTCCTAGCTGTCCCTTGCAATGTGAGCAACATCCTGTAGGACCTCAGGATACCAAACCTGTTGGTGATCTGAACCTGCAGTAAAAAAACCTCCCTACTGAAGTTGTAATAAGAATGCTATATGAGAGATTTGTCTTGTTTCTTAGTATATATAGTATATAGTATTACTTATATAGTATTATATAGTATACTTATATAGTATTTAAATACTATGTGAGAAATACTCAGAATATTCTTATTAATTCACAGCAGAGAGAAACTAAAGGATACATCTCTCTATGTACATTATAACAAATCCCTTTTCTTTATATGGTCCAGACACAGACAAGTTTCACAATAATGGGGCCTCAAAAAACCAAAAGCAAAACTGTAACTAGACATTAGTCTCCTCCAATTCAGTGGGAGAGAGAAAAACTGAGGAAGTTCATATTTACATTGGTTGAAATAATGGACGATGTACTTCTGCTGTTCTATGATAGTTTATCATCACTTAGCATGGATAGGAATTCAGGGGTGCTGGAATATTTAAAGAATAATTTTTAAAAATCCCAAATCAATCACCTTTAAGCCCTCAAATTAAATATACCTATCCTAATCCAAAGTCCTGGAAAGTATGAGGTACAGGAAGATTAGAGTAGGGAGAGTAAAGGAAAAAGAGACAAATCAGAGAGAAACAAAGGAGGACAACGTGGAGCATGAAGGAAATGACAGGATTAAAAAAATCAGAAAAACTAAAATAAATCTGAATTAGATAATTTTTGAGTCAGGCCATATTCCTGCTGCTTTCAGAGATTTCACAGTGGAAAGGGACCACCACATTTTTGCAGCTTCAATAGCTTGCAGTGAGACTGAAGGCAAAAGGAGAACACTAAGGGAACTGACCTGTGTCCTGTTGCTCCTGTCCTAAAGGATGATATAATCTCCACTACAGCAAAGGAAGAGAGAAGGCACTTGGAGAGTTACTCACAGCCTCCTGTCCCCTCCTCCTCTTCTTGGCCCCCAGTTTCTCAGATCTTTCTATTAAACTTTAATAGTGGGGACCCCCTCACTCAGGGCAGCACTGCAGTCATTCATTAGTGTCCACCTAGGGAGCAAATAACTGTTTAGCTGCACTGTAGGTGTCCAGCTTGCTTTGTGCCTGGAGGGGGATTTGTAATCGAAACAGGGAAGTGCAGGAGCAAAGAGAAAAAATGGGCAGTAATAACCCATGAACTCGCCTTTCATTCAGGTAACACACAAGACACATGTTAATGATTTCAGCTTAAGTACCAGGCAGAGAACTAACTGTACACTGACCAGGCAAAAACCACCTGCATGTGCCAATGTCCCTCCTAACAGGGACTTCCTGGAGAAGGGACAGCAAGAACTAACTTGCTGAATTTGCAGGAAATTCTTTTGTTGTGTATTTTACTGCTCTGCCTTTGCAAAGTCCCTTTTCAGCTCCCACCCAAAAGGATCGAAAAGCCAAGATTTTTCTCAGCTCTTGTATTTTAGCTTGTCTGCATAGGGTTCCTGTAACTGGATTAGGAGAACCCATGAATCTCCAGACAGAATGTGCTGGGATTTCAGCAGCTCTATTTTCTGATGGGACTAGAATATCAGCCAGTTATGGGCTATCTTAGGCAGGACTGCTTCAGGCCTCATGGCATGGATCATCAAGATAATTTTTACATGCAAATTAATGAAAAGATAGACAAACAGGAAATGGGTTTTGCTTCCTATAATTTCTGTCAAAATGCATGTGTGTGCAAAAGCAGTCAAGCAGTCTTTATGTAAGCACCGTCCTTCAGTTTCCTCACAGGTTTTTGGTGGCTGCTGGCCCAGCAGGGTGAGGCAGCTGTTTGCCCACCTTCCCAGTGCCCTCGGATGAACACATCAGCCTCCTGTATGTAAAGGTAAGAAGATAGACAGAGAAATACAAGGCAAGAAAGATCTCTAACGGAGGAGAGAAGACTGCAAATACCTTTGAGGACAATGTTTCCCTTTTCATCCCTAAATATTTGCAATCAATAGAGCTTCAGTATTTCACAAGCTAATCAATAATGCAGTGACAGTGAAAGAGATGTGAGGGTCTTCTTGGCGGCTACAAACTGGCAATGATGCTTTGATGGCTCCTACTGAGGATTTATCATTTCTTGGATAATCTCCTGCAGAACACTGTGGGGTCTGAGAGTATAATATACAATATGGCTATAGGAAAGAAACTGGACAGATGATTGCACTTTATCTTAATTCCCTATAGCATTATCTGCCATGGAAATGAAAGGTAAAATAAAAGCATGATAGATGTCTAAAAGTATAAATACAGTGTACAAAGATTGTTGTTTAGACATTTAATACAACTAAGGTGGTCCATAGAAGGTAAGACAGAGCAAAAATGTTATGAGGAGCCACTTTCCTTTTTTGCCATTGCCCTTGCCGTGAACAACTTCAGAAGGACTTTGTTATAACTAATGTTAGACTATACTAACAATTATTTCAGAAGCATACACAAGCTAATCCTGTCTCCTTTTCCACATGCATGCAATTCACTAAGTGTGAATAAGATGAAAAATTGCCCCTAAATACAGAATCACATGTGCTATTTAATAAAAAAAAAAAAGAACAGAAGAGGTCACATCTCCAAAGTTTAATACATTTTGGTCAAAATGCCCTTGACCAGAACATTTAGTGAAGGGTGCCATCCCTGGGGGAAGGGATCTTCCTTTCAGGCACGTCTATTGCTATGCAGAACATTGTCCCCCACACACAGCATAACCCTCTCAGGAAAAGGAAATACAGGCTGTGCACAGCAGCACATTCTGACAGTACCAAAGTCCTCCTCCTTCTCCTCGAGGCTGTGATCTAAGGCCCTAATAATAAGCCCAAGAATAGTCAGACAACACATTCAAACTCACAATTTCATCTGCCCAGGAGCTCTCTAGGCCTGAAAGGTCTAAAATGATTCCTTTCCCCTTCTCCTTTCTCGCTTTTCTTTCCTTACATAAAAGCCTTTCTAGATTTCCATAGGTTTGTTTTACAATTATTTACTGTCTCCAAATCATTATTGCAAATATTTTAAATTCTACTTCATGGAAAAATGGTATTTTAATAAACATCCACTGCAACACATCCCAGTTGCTACTGAAGAGACTCCTAATGATCCAGCATTACAACTTGTTACATTTTTTGAAAGAACACAACGCAGCATTTTCAGTTTTCCACATAGCCAATCTGTAACTGTCGGACCATTAGCTTTTTCTGTATTTCCACACTCTCTGCTAATACACTGTACATTGGTTCAGCTTCCACAACTACTCACCTTAGTGTAAATACAAAATATAAGGAGCACCTGATTGTGTACAGCATATTTCTAAGTCATATTGCCACGTTAACTAGCTTTAGAAAATTCTGCTAATACTCGGAGCACTTCAACAGTTGCTTTCCTCATGTGATTGGCATTTCCAGATTCTCAGAGGTTTAATCTTTTTCCTTTCTTGCAGTTTTTTAAAAAATACCAACCAAACAACAAATAACAACAACAAAAACCCCAAACCAAAACCAAAACCAAAACCAACCAACCAAACAAATGAACGAAAAACCCCAACCAAACAAAAAAACCCCAACCCCACCCCTTAAAAAATCCCACAGGTGTGCATGACTCTGTCAGTGCACTTGGAAATTTTCTAATTTTTTTAAAAATTAAGATAATCAACAAAATTGTAATTTTAAAATCACTCTCATTTAAATTCTCAAGCAACCTTAAGACAGATTATTTTCTGAAATTCTTCCATTTTTTAACCCAGGATTTTCTAGAGCATGTTAAAATATTATGCCAAAACCATCAAGCAAAAATACGTCAAAAAGAATGATGATATTAATGATAAAAATTATATTTATGCTCTTCTACAAATCACAGTATCCAGTTCAATGACACACAAGCAGATTTATAACAAAACTAATCTCACAAGACTACAGAAGCCTTTTAAAGCAGCATTTCTGCCATCTTCAACAGGCTTTTGCAGCTTGGTAGGTACAGATAATTTGTATTTCATCAGTTAATGATCATTAAAGACCCCCACATATTTCTCTTCAATTGCATAAATTAGAAAATTGTTCATTTCCTCTTCCTCCAGCTCTGTTTTCATGTATGATGAATTTAGGCATGTTTTGCTGAAAATGGGCAAGAGATTATGCTACACAGAGATATGTCTGCTAAAAACAATTCAATGAATTGAAAATAACTGTGGACTGCAACTGACCTTTCATATAAACCATATATCTCTGTATTTTTTTACATGCCTTAATGATTATTAGAGTCTGGCACAATGAAAGCAACCAAAGAGTACAATATTTAGCTTTTGTTTTATATTATTTATAATTTCAGTGTTCTGTTTACAGATGTTTACAATCCCCATCCTAGCAATGTTACTGAGATGAGTAATCCAATCTCTTGATTCTATTACTGAATGGAGCATTCAAGTATTCTGAATGGAAGCTGCAGGAGTGACTCTTTTATTCTGATATAAACACAAGATAAACAGGCAGACACACCATTCAGATCAGCTTAGGTGGGGGATGCCTCTTTTCTGGAGACAACGAGTCTGCTGCCTGCACAGGGCTCGTAGGCAGATGAGCACAGCTTTGCTGAATCCTGACATGCTCTGAGAGCTCTGCAGCACTCCTGATGGAGACCTATCACAGCCAGCTCTGTGCTGCGTGTCCCCTCCTCCCCAACACTGAAAGTTCACTGCCTGCAGCACCGCTGTGTGCATCAACACATTCTTCAATATTACACTTCAAATGTTACTTCTAGTCAATACAAGGATCACGTCTTGGATATATTAAATATGGGTTTGCCTCTGTGAGGAAAAGGGATATCTATAACATTATTTCCATCCTAAGTCCAGCTTTTAACTAAAATTACCGTGGAGATGTATGTTTTGATCATTTTGAGATTAGATAAGTGGAGAGTCACAACTGTGAAAAATAATTCTGTGCCTCGCATCTATCTTAGTTTAGAAGATTAAATTCTGTAAATACATATTAAGATATTACTTGTAAGGATTTTTAAATAACAAATCTTAGCAACACACGGAATAGTGTATGTATAAAATGTAATAGAAGTTATATGCATTTCCAGTTCAGGGTGGATGCAACTATGGCTACATCTTCCTCACTGATGATTTTTGGTTTCAGTTCAAAGGTTTGCGCATGAGTTTCATGCCCATGGATTTTCTGACATTTTCAGGATGGCCTGGCCTGGCCTTACAAACACTCGAGTATCTTTCTCCAGAGGCCCAACTCTGCTCCAAAACTTCTCATCTGAGCCAAGCCGCGTTCACATTTGCTGGATGAAACCTCTGGTATTGACACGGATACACGTGGCTAAATGAGATTTGGCTGCCAATTTCACAATGTGGTATTCTGTATCAGACAAAGCAACAAAGAAAAGGTGACTTGTTCCCCTGTGTGAGCTGTAAATACCAGCCATCACACCACTTAATAGGTTTATTTTATTAATAGCATATATTTAAAGACTTCAATGCAAGTTTCTTTTGAACGATGAAAGGCTGGCAAATTCTTAAAAGATAATAATCAGCAGTGCAGCAGTTCTTTGATGGTCTGTAATTACCCAACTGTCCACTATTTGAATGACAGCAGCAAACTACCACTCACTGTTAGTTTATTTTTATTTATAACTTGTACTTTACGTAAGAATCCATTAATTACAAGCAAAACAAATTGCTTACTCAAAACACTTCCCACAGAGGCTATTTTTTTCACATGCATTAATCTAGCTGAGATATACATGACATTTTAAATGGAGGTTAAACTGATGTAAATAAATGCAATTATTTGAAAGCAAACAGGATTCGGTCACAATTATTTCTGTGCAGGATTACTGTACTTTCTCCCCTTGTGACCAAGCACTGAACCACAGGAATTCTGGAAGGCTGAGGATTTTAAAACTTCTTGTTGACATGAAACTTGAGGATATATCACGGTACCCTTTCTTTTAATTTTATACAATCTGCTTTAGGTGACATCTTGTGTAATTGTTTTTCAAATAGAACCACTAAGCCGGAGGGATGGCAAAAGGTTTGGATTTCACACACTTTTGTGCTTTGCTAATACAAAAGGCACAGATGAGCCCCCTGCACGGCCGAGCCCCACACGTGGAGATGCTGGACCCCGCTGGGAACACCGTGGGACAGTCACCACCATGGGACACCCCTGGGCAAGCCATGGCCAGCCTGCAGGGCCCACCAGAATCCACCCATAGCCATCCTGAGAGCCTGGCCTTCAGCCAGCTCCAGAGCACACCTCAGCCACCCCCATGAATGCCACACATCAGGGCTCCTTCTCATTCTTCTCCATCTGGCACCACACATCTCACCTGGCCACCACTGAATAATGCAAAGCAGGCTCCCCTGACCTAAGACCAGGGTCACTTCAAAAGCAATGACCAACCCAAGAGACATGTCAGAACTGACAGCTGTAATTTTGCCACCTTTTATAAGGGATTTAAATTTATAAGGGAATTTGTACTGTTTTGGTGTGCTTTTCTCACACTCTGAGCTGTGTTGGTTTCACTGCTGTGGAGCAGCCCTTGATGAAGCTCTTTGAGACAAAGAAGAGAGAGAAATCACTGTACACCCACAGTAACTCTGAGGAGCCACCCAGTTTCTGTGCTGCAGGCACTGGGAAGCCCAATCCTGATTCTGACAAAGACAACAAAAAGGGGATTTTGCCACCAGTATCAATGGCAGTGAGATCCAGCTGCCCACAGCAGCAAGGTTCCATAAATCAGTTACATGGTATGATAAAGCCTCTGGGACACAATGATCTCATTGTAGTCAGTAGGGACAAAAAAATCCCACCCAATTTAGTGCACCAAACCATTTCAGCCTATTTTTGCCTTTTGCTATGGCAGAGGTCTTCTGAAAATTATTTAAAATAATATATGAATACGAGTTCCAAAATATCAGCTTTACATCCTGCCAATTTCAGCTAACATGTCATGTAAGGGACAATGGATAACCTCCTAAAATCTAATCAATAAAACCAAAGCATGCAGCTGAACAATCAGCCTTCCACAAGCTGACCAGCAGTCTTGACTATGGTTGTTTCAAACTACACAAGTTAAGACTAATTGCAAAAGGGTCAATCTCTCTACAATCAGACCAATGTAGGGACATTGTTGGCTTAAGGCACCTTTAGCAAGGCTGTTCTTGCTGCTTTTGTGTCACTGGAGAGGCATAAGCATGACCCTGACGTGCTCTTGCTTCAATGGAGAGGTTATGGGAGAGGGTTGGGCTGCCAGTTCTCTCTTACCAGACTGGATCTCACATGCATTTTCAGCAGTGTTACGGAGTAAGGAGTAGTCACAGGCACAGTCTGGCCCATGTAATCCATTAACCCAACCAGAGATCAATTCCTGGGAGAAGTCTATTCCATTTTTTAAGAATGACTTTGTCGCCAGTATTGTAAATCTAGCAATAAACTGTTGTGAAACTCTATCCTCTCTCACACTTAAAGAGCTTTGCAGAAAATTGATCTGGAGGGATAGGGAGATGCAGGAATATTTTTCTGCAAATATTTCAAAGAGGAGTTTTTCTACCTGAGACTAAAAATATTTTTGTATTTTTGAATATTTTGGTAACTAGTTCATTTTTAGAATGTTATTTTTATCATTATTTCAATAAACCATAGCTTTGTATTGTCAATTCCAAAAAACACAGGCAGGAGTATCTTTGTCAGAGTTCCATATTATCATCAGACATACATATTTATAACTCTCGATTTCCTAGAATGCTCCACATAAATAGATGCTCAGTGCTTGTCATGTAACATGTCTTGCAGATAGTAAGAACAAAAGAAAAACAACAAAGCAACAATACCAAAAATAATTTTTAAAAAATCTGAGCTGAAAACATAAAAGAGAAGTGCTCAGGCATTCACTGGTAACAACCACACATTTGAAGCCAGCGAGACCGAGCTATGTTTTGCTTCCCTCATGCTTATGAGTATGATTGATGTCATGTGAATGGGAAGGAATTTATTTAAATCTAATAACACTCTTCATGTAAGCGCATTTTATATTATATGTAATATGTATATGTATTTTATACTGATAACTCAAAACCCAGTCACCTTTACCTGCATTATAAAGTTTCAGCCTGCAGGAGCTCTAGCAACAGGCTAACCTTAATCTTTTCGCTTCAGTCACATGAACCTGGCCAGGGTCATGAACAGTTACATACAGCCTGTCATATGGCACCAGGGTCAGTATCTACTAATTCCAGTGGCTACTGTTACAATATTCAACCAGCAAAAGTTCCAGATCAGAAGTTGAAAGTTTGAGACATTTATGAGCGAGAACAGAGGGTCCTAATTTAAAACGTGTGTGACCTTAATATAGCATTTGGGGGTTCAGAATGTTCTTATGTACTTTGTTTAATACTGCAGTTTTACAATACTCCCTTGCTTCCAGTCGTAAAACCTTATCTGTAAATTTTGTAAAGATGTCTGAGAAAAGCAAATTTACGTTGACTATGTGAACCAGTAACAGGCAAACAGTTTTTCTTTATGCAAAGGCAGAATAAAAAGAACATGCATCTAACCCTTAATTCCAGACATAAGTTGGCATTTTTCACAGATGTGTACATTTTTCAGAAAGTACTATAAATCAGAATGATTCTGTACTTGTCAATGATAACTCAGTTAATGTAAAATAATCTTATAACAGGACACCAGAATAATCTATCTTAATCAAAGACAGATTTATATCCATACAGTCCAGTTATTCACAGACTGTAACAAACCATATAAAAATGTAGACCTGACATCACTGTAAGTCTTGCATGCACAATCACCTTCTTCATGTATTGTATAACAATGAAAAACTAACACCTACTCCTGCTCCCATTGAAATCAGTTGAAACTTTCCCATTTACATCGTTGCCATTTGGACGAGAGATCAAGACTAATTTCCAGCTTTTGAAAAGTCCTTAAGACTGGGTATCACATGGATTTGAATAACTCTGATTGTTCCACAACTTACTAGAAATACAATTTTTTTTCTTCATAATTAGCCCAAAGAATTAAAACAAAATTCAGAAAAGGATGGACATGCACAATATTTTCCGTAATTCTATCCATATATTTTTCCATAATTACAGCTTAGATTTCAAGAAACCAACTCAGAAACTTGGCTCATCTAAGCATTTTCTTGAGGAAATTACTTAATAAATGACAATACGAAATAGAAATAGAAGATCTGTAGGTTATGACATATTTAATTTTCTCTGGTGGGAATTAGTATGTGGTGGATGAACAATATTTGGAGCAAAATCTTTCTTTATTTAATCATGTGTACGCTTTCTGAAGCCAAAAGCCAGTGTATCTACAACAATATAACTACAAAAACTGTGTCATCAAATATGATCAAACCTACAGCCCTTATGCAGTCAAAATATCCATTACTTACCTGATGACTTTGCCTATGGTTCTCAGTCGTGTTTCAACAGCTTTTTTGATAAAAGCCTTAATAGATGAACTGATAATGGAATCATTAAAGAAACAGATGAACTTATTTTCAATAGTATGCGAAAGTTTTAATGTAGATATATTAATTACCTGGTTTCTGTATCAATGTAGTGAAATTTCACAATAGGTAGGTAAAGTCAAGAATAATCCGAATTCTTTAAACGGACTCTGGTTCAGACAAAAATAGTTACATTTTTTTCAAAGTATAAAAAAACCACAATAAACTTTTAGTGAGACAAAATAGTGCAATAACTCAAGAAAATTAATGCCATGAGCAGTTTTTCCTCTCTTTTTGACGGCAATGGTCAACAAAATAAATGAAGAACAACAAAAGAGAATCAATGCAAAGGCCTAGAGAGTAACTCCATTTTTTTTAACTATTAATTTTGCTCTTGGTGTCAAAGGCAATGACAGTAAGCATTGAATAAATACAAAACTTCTTTGGGAGTGCTGTTTTTTTCAAGATGAAAAATGCACTGGCTTGGAATGTTTATTTGAACCAGCTGTATGGTATTACTATAGAGAGTCAGGAAGTTAATATATTCTTTGGAAGTCCAGTATCATAACATGTTATTCTAGCAGGCACAGTGAATGAGCAGAGGATGTGCAATGGGACTTGGCAGCCCAGGCACAGACACTGCAGACGCTCCTATATTCAAGGTACACAGCAGCTCTGAGTTACCAGCACCATGTCTTGCTGCTAATTAGCAGAGTGACTGGTAAAAGAGGCAGAATCAGAATTAATATCCACATTTCCTAGCAGATATCATGGGACCAATGCTGTCTGAAATTTACAGAATGAAATCTTCTGACTGAGATCTATCATGTAGCAGGATCAGGCTCATAACACACTACACCTTTTTTTTTGTTTATTATAGTGCTTTATTCTGGGCATTTGTCTCCTGCAGTTTATGCAACCATGTCCTCATTGTTATAGTCCTGGCAATTCAGCAACATGTTGTGATAAGAAGGGCTAGAAAATCGAAGAAATCTCTGTTCTGCCAAAAATTTCTATGGGAAGCTGAGTGTTGTAGAGATGGAAGGGTATATATTCAGATATTCCAGTTAAGAATAGTCATGAAACCTGTTTATATTCTCACTCTTTCTCGTAAAACCATTAAATGTGAAATTCTTCATAACACTACAGTCAATCTCTCTGTAACCATTTAATAGCTATGTTGAGGCAAATCAAATTATTATCATAATCAGGGATAAAATCCAACACACTTTGCAATCTATCAAGTAGAAGGTCTCTTACATGTACAATTAGTGTCTAAAGATTGTAGTGGGTTCACCCTGGCTGGACGTCAGGTGCCCACCCACTCTATCACTCTCTTCGTCAGCTGGACAGGGAAGGGAGGATATAACAAAAGGTTCATGGATTTAGATAAGGACATGGAGAGACCCCTCACCAGTTACTGACATGGGCAAAACAGACTTGACTTGGGGAAATTAGTTTAATTTATTACCAAGCAAGTCAGAGTAGGGAAATGAGAAAAATAAAACCTAAATCTTAAAATACCTCCTCCCCACCCTTCCCTTCTTCCCAGGCTCAACTTCACTTGCCATTTTCTCTACCTCTTCCCCTCAGCACAGGGGCATAGAGAATGGAGGCTGTGGTCAGTTCATCACGTTTTCTTTGCTGTTCCTTTCTCCTCAGGAGAAGAACTCCTCACACTTTTCCCCTGCTCCAGCATGGGCTCCCTCCCATGGGAGACAGTTCTTCACCAATTTCTCCAATGTGAGTCTTTCCCAGTAGCTGCAGTTCTTCCCAAGCACCTAGAGCATGGATCCTTTCCACAAGGCACAGTCCTTCAGGAACAGGCTGCTTCAGTGGGGATCCCCACGGGCTCACAAGTCCTGCCAGCAAACCTGCTCCAGTGTGGACTCAGCTCTCACAGGGTCACAGGTCCTGCCAGGAGCCTGCTCCAGGGTGGGCATCTGATATGGTCACAGCCTCCTTTGGGCGCTCACCTGCACCAGCATGGGGTCCTCTGTGGGCTGCAGGTGGATGTCTGCTCCACCTTGGACCACCACAGCCTTCATCACAGACTCCAAGGGAATCTCTGCTCCCACACCTGGAGCTCCTTCTCCACCTTCTTTCTTCACTGATCTTGGTGTCTGCAGAGTTGTTTCTCTCACATATTCTCACTGCTCTCTCCAAGTTGCACAGGATTTCTTCCCCTTTCTTAAGTACATTATCCCAGAGGTTCTACCACCATCACTGATGGGCTTGGCCCTGGCCAGTGGCAAGTCTGTCTTAGAGCTGGCTGGCATTGGTTCTGTTGGACATGGGGAAAGCTTCTGGTATATTGTCAAAGAAACCCCCCATAGTCCTTTCACTACGAAAACCTGTCCAGGCAAACCCAACACAAGGATCAACTGCTGTGTTTCAGAATATTAATTTTATTATATGAAGTGTAAAGCAAATAATTTACAGTTAGAGCTGAATTTCAAAGCTAGATGTGTACTTTTATGGCAAGATGATGTAGGAATGTAAGCAATGACGCTGCAACAACTGAAAATAATAGGGTAAGTTAAAGTTACCATAACAGATGTTTTGACTTTGTCTGCATTCCCTTACTCTAGCTAATGTTGTCACAATCTTCTAGTTGCCCAAATATGGGTTACTGCTATCAGCCATATCCCATCATCCTTAGGCAACTTTCCCAAAAAGGGAAAAGGAAATTTTCTTAGATGCAGAATAGTGACAGATGCAGAACACACAATTTTTTGTCCTCTGTCTGCTATGTAAGATACAATGTGGAATGGTTCTGGAATACCTCTTCATTGTAAACAAGGACAAAAGCCTCTTCTACAATGTACCACTTTTACCTGACTTTTTTACCTTCATAGAGCAATAGAGACATTACAAATTTACTGAAATTTTAGAATGTGTTAAGAAGCTGTCTGAATTTATTTATGCTAAAAAATGGGTTATGCTCTAAGCTACTATATCTTCACTTTCTTTAAATTACAGAAACAATTTATTTTCCAAAATATGAACAGAGACATATAATGGTTTAGTTATTTAGAGCAGTCTGGCCAATAAATGGTACACCTACACAGATCCCAACAAGGTGTTATCAGATCGTGTTAGGAGATGCTTTGGTGGATAATATTAATCTAATACAGTCTTGTAAATAACAGAATAAGTGAACAAGTACTCTGGAATGTACTTACATTTTAAAACACATGTTACCTACCTGATATAAGAACACTTCTTAAGTTAATAAAATATTTTACTATATCCACACATTACTTAAAAACTGGACTAGGTAACGGTCCAGCATAGGATATTCTAAATTCTGCCTGGTTTTTTTTTGTTTTGTTTTTTTGTTTTTGTTTTTTTGTTTGTTTGGTTTTGTTTTTTGTTTCTGGTTTTGTCTTTTTTTTTTAAGTATTGCAGTATCACGATAATATCTCTCATTAAATAATTAGATTACTGCCATAAAATTCATGCTTGTCCCCACTTCTATATACAAAATTCTTATGACATTTTTCTAGTATGATGTGGCACAGTGATCCTAGTGATGTGAGTGCATGGTCAGAAGCACAAAGCAGGACTCTACCTCCAAGCCTGAGCAGCATGACTTGTCCAGCCTAATCAGCTCTGTAACTTCTATGGCATGAACAACTTCCAGCATTGAGAAGTTCCAACACTGGCAAAGCTATCCCCAGCATTCATTCTGGGCTAGTCACTCCACCCCAGCATTCTTCCCTTCTCCTCTGACTCTCATTTGTCACAGCGGTATTAAAAACATCTTGGCCTTTCTGCCAAATGGTGGTCTCCAGTTTTACTCTGCCTTAAGAGAACCAGGGGAAATGAGACAAATCCTAATATTAACTGGGGGGGTGTTGCACTTAGACTTGGGCCACTGGCTGGGAAATGAAGGCCACAGTGGAACAGGGCAGGGGAAAAAGGTTTCTGACAGCTTTCCCTGACACTGGGAGAACTCCACAGATGAATGCACTCTTTTCAGTCTCATCATACAGCATGAGAGAGAAAATCCTACCACAGAACCTCCCAGGATTTCCAGCCTCTCAGATGGGCTTTGCCTCAGAGAGAACGCCTTGACAGGAACAGATGTGATAACAAATGACCTTTAGAATTGCACCCTGAGAGCTGTTGACCGTTTCCTGAAAGCTGTTCATCTTCCTGAGTTCCTGGCTTTAGTTTGGAAACCTTGAGAGCCTGACATATAGCTAGAAAGGGTCAACAACAAGAAATAGAAAAACAAAATGTAAGATCCAAAGAAAGTGGGGACAAAACCAGGGTACATACCTATTTAAAGACTCTTCCTTTGTTTTCAAAGATGAAAATCCCCAAATCAAAGAAAAAGTCCTGAGACGACACCGAAGGCTGTCCAATGATAGTATAATTTAAAAATTTATTCAAATCCATTTAATTTTTATTCCAATTCCAATTCAACCAAATGTATCATGATAGATAACCTAATATTTGTATATTTCTGTGAAAGTACTTAGATTTGCTATGTAACACACAAAACTGTCTTTTCCAATGACAGCTTACAGTGTAAGTGGAGCACACAGAGAGTAGTACACATTAGGAAATCCAGAGAAGAGGCTGTACATGCAGATGTGTGTCCACAAGCATGAGAGAGGAAGATGGGACATAGTTTATTTGTTCTTCTTTGACTTCACCAAGAAAGTGAAAAATTTCTCAGCACTGACTTCTTGTAAAGCTCCTCGAAATCAAGACTATGACCATATCCCATGACTGACTTGGAGCAAAAGTCACATTTCACTCATATGCTCACTTAGGTTTCTGTTGAGGATTTCAGGCTGTCTCCACTGAGTCTTTGGGGGGGGGGAGTGGGGGGAGAGAAAGGCTGAAGGAATAACAACATACTGGCATTCCATTTTTAAGGCAAGTTCAGAATAAACCTGGCCCTGCTAATACAATGATATGCTGCATCTCATTCATTGCCTATGAGAGGCAGAGAAGAGAAAAAGGGGAGGGGCAAGCAAGAAACGGAATGAGACAGAAAGCAGAAGCAGAAACAAAGATGCAGCATTGGAAGAGAAAATGAAAGGAAGGATGACATGGGGGAATGTGCACAAGATGCCTCTTCTTACATTTGTTAAAACTAAACACACACGCAAACTATAAAGCTGAAATGAAAAGCACAGGCAAGCGTATTTGGTTTAATCCTTTCAAGCAGTGAAATTATTTTCTCTATGATTTTTTTCCCTGTCAGTTCCTGTCATTTTCTTGCAATGCCTTCTCCTTTCTAACTTGTCTTTTCTCCTTTTCCTTTTCAATGCCATCTTGCTTTGTTCCTTTTTCTTTGCTTCTGTCTGCTTCTTTCTTCCTCTTCCTTTCTTCTCTTGCTCTCCCTTGTCTTTTTTGTCTTGCTCTTGCTCTCCCATGTGTTCTCTAAGTACATGAAGAACATGAGCACAAATAGTCGAAAAGCTTTTTTTTTCCTGATGCTCCTTTTCCATCCCCATGTGGTTTTGACTGTTGTAGATCTGTTAGGTTTTAAATGCACGTGGGGAACCCACTTGTAGTCCCATGTGTTTTAGAACTATCTACAGTAGCACACTGCAGGAAAAACATGTGGGAAGGGAATGTGTCAGAAGAGTTTCTCATACTCCCTCCAACACGTGGGCCACATTTAACAAGGTCAAGGGACAAGTGTGGCTCACAGGCATTAGTTTGACTGGTATGATAAAAAAGGATCAGACATTCTACTTTCTTTTACCTGCACACACTCTGCAGTTAATCACTCACCCAAATACAGCTTACGGAGTCTCAGCTGATCTACTTTTATTTTTAGGCTAGATGATCAGCTTAACATATTTTTGGAAGAGATTATTATAACTTTTTTTCCCGATTTGAGGATTCCAAGATAATGGAGTATATAAATGCAACAGAAGGAAATATTTTTTCTTTCCTTTGTCTTCCCTCCTGCATGAGAGCATCATGCACACTGTGATCGAGCAGACAAGTGTCTGCCTGTTAAACTGGCTGGCTGTTCCTAAGGCAGATAATCTCTTCTGAGGGTTCCTTCTAAACTTTCCTGATACAACACCAAATTCACACAAAATGTCTGTGAACTGTTGGTTCATGTTACACACATTTTGACACCTTTCAGCTGGCTTTCACAGATTTTCAAAGCACCTGTTCCAATACAACCTGTCTTTTTGGCAGCAACCGGTACCAGTAAACCTCTGATTTTCTTTCCTCTGTTGCTTAACCATTTCTAATAATATACATGTCAAAAAATATAATTAAGTGAAAGAAGGCAAATGCTGTCCAGTTCTCCTAGATACTGGACCACACTTCATGCAGGAAAAAAATTGTTTGCATTGTTACAGACCAACTGAACTGTTCTTCCCTGTCACTCATTTCTTAGAGGAAAGGTCCAGCTCCCTTGCAAGTGGGCTGCTTGCCATGTGAGCAGATGGGCATGGGGTTTGACAGCTAAGAAATGATGGATCAAATTTTGAAATTTGTTGCTCAGTCTCCACTCTAGTAGTTCCGAATTGGCCTCAATGGAACTTTATTGCTGTAAAAATGCTATAATGGTAAGAACATTTGACTGAACAAACACACATCCCGTGTAGGTGCTGCAAGCAGACTTCCTGG
Organism: Rhabdornis inornatus; assembly: GCA_013397075.1. Classification (NCBI taxonomy): domain Eukaryota; kingdom Metazoa; phylum Chordata; class Aves; order Passeriformes; family Rhabdornithidae; genus Rhabdornis; species Rhabdornis inornatus. The sequence continues at coordinate 2,175,672 of VWZS01009562.1, forward strand.
CTGACAGAGGCAGAACGACGCCGTCAGCGAATATCTGCTACAAGCTGAGGTAGCCCTCGAAGGTCGACGTGCTCCTGGTGAGCACACAGTGGAGTTGAAGGGAGCTTCTAAGGCTTATTTTGAAAGGTGGTCTAAGATACAGTCTTCTGCCTGCAAAGATCCTTTTAATAAATATAACCATATAAACAACTAAAGGGTTTACTGATGTTTTATAATAAGCATAATGCAAGAGGAGGGAAGAGGATTTTTTCAGTGATGCACTGTTTATAATACATTATCTAAAATTGTTATCACCTGTATAATAAATGTAATTCAGGATTTTACATAGAAAATTTACCAAAAATAAATTATATTTGACTGCTGCAAAGAAATGAATAAAATAAATTTGCCTTTAGAAAAACATTATTTCCCAGATTTCTAAGATCTGCTATGGCAGTATACATTCACCTCAAATTCCTGTGTACTCAGTGAAAACATAGAATGTGAAAACAACACAGATTTATCATTGATCTCATCTATCTATCTATCTATCTATCTATCTATCTATAATATGGTTCTGGTTTGTTTCATCGGTAATTTGAATTATTACTAAGTGTTATTTAACCTACAAAATAGAGGCTTCTTAAATTCTTCGTATTGGTTGTACAGAGCTGTATAATTTTAACCCTGTCTTTCTGTTGCCATTTTAACTGTATCAACACTGTGTTAACTAATACCAGCAGCTGCAAGATGGGATCTTAACATTTTGTTTATACTATAATTGGAATTTCTCACTTTGTGCTGCTTTCTTCTCTACATTTTGACAGATTACTGATGCATTTGCAAAAATAGTTGAATTCTGTGACTGCATAAATAATAAGTGATTATTGTTATTATAATTAGTGTTATCTTTAGAAATTACATTGTATTTTTAATAAAATTGCAGATACAAAAAACATGATAAAAATCTTTATAAGCACCTACACAATACATTTCATTAATTTTTTCAAGGAAAAGAAAGCAATTTCCCAGGGTCTCTTCCAATTTTTCTCCGCCACCTTAGGCCCAGTGCTATTTGGTATGGGCAGATTAGGGTAGCTGATGATTCCTATTGATTTAAATGTCGTGCTAGGAAGCCTAAATCCCCAAGAGCAATAGAATCTCCCCTATCACTATCCTACTGCTTATTGACCTAATTCACTAACCAACCATCAGGGTTTTCTCTCACAACAAATAAATCTTGCATGAAACAGAGAGTACATGGACACTCGTAGTTTTCAGTGGTGTTGCCAGTGTAATAAATTTAGAGTCACCAAAGCGCTCCTCTTTGTTTTCTCTGAGTGATCATAATGTCATTTGCTATTTAAAATGAGCAGAAACCACAACAGTATTTTTAACAGCAAAACTATTTCCGCAGCCTGAAGTAAACTTGATGTTATTTAAATGATGCAGACAATTCAGCATGTGTAAAATTCCATATACTTCAATGCTTCAATTTGCCTGTAAGTTATTGCTAGAGCATCTGCTGAACAGGTTTAATGGTTGCAGCATCACATCCACTAATTGAGATACTTCTTAGTCCCAGTGTTTACTGCTCAAAATTCTGATAACTAGTAAATTTTCATTAATTGAGCCAAACAAATGAAGAATGAGCCAGAGGTTCTTATGTTACTCTGGGTCTCACAGGGTTGTCATTTCAACTAGAACTTTTAACTTGGAATTCTGCAGATGCCTCTGTGGCTGAGTTAACTCTTGCTGATTTTACTGAGTTGAATAACACGTTTGCTTATATGTAAAAGCCAGGATTCTAAACTTGGTGTTTCTGTAAAACGTGGTTGTTATAAGATACGAAATATGTGCAGTGGGAGAACACAAAAAATATACTACAGATACAAAACACATTTTAAAAAGGAAAAAACCCAAACCAGATCATACTACTTTGATAGGCAGGTCTGTTTCAGAGGAGAGGCCTCATTCTGCTCCCACTAAAGTTAATTAGATCACCAGCAAGATCCTAAATTACTAGTCCTCTCATCAATATCAAGTTAAGCTTTTATCAATGTAATTTGAAGCAGCATTAAAAGCAATAAGCGCTAATTTATAATTGTTGATATTATCAAAGCAAGATCCTTTGCATACCATACATAACTGTGCCAGATTTTTATCACACTATAAAGGTTAACATAAGTGTTACAAGAAACATCAATGAGCTACGTACACTACGTTTGCTTTCGGTTAGATAAGTATGCTTTGTAGTAGTTGATATTCCCTCTAGATAATGGATATGGGCCAGATTCTCTGCTGACACAATGCAATATAAGTAATTTGAAGGCAGATATGCTGATTCACACGAGCTGCAGATCTAGCCCTAATTTATTTAGATACAACCAACCATCTTAAGTAAGTCAGTTTCCTAGCTATTACTCAGCCATTCCTCACTGTTGCCAAAAGGGAACTGTGAATGCCAAAGTCTGCAGGACTTTATTTATCAAAGCTTCTTTTAAGGCATCTATCATTTTGGCATGCAAGCCTTGCTTTATGACCAGAATCAAACATTTTCATGAAACAGCAGATCTAATTCTAGCAAAAACTGCCACATAGTGCTTGCTCTTTCTGCAATATTACAACATCTGTTTCAACAAGTTTTTTTTTTATAAAAACTGTTTATTACATTAGCAGAATTAGATATTTTTGCTGCTTGATACTGTGGAACTGTATAAAGAGAGTTAAAAATGCTATGTCACGTTCCTCTAAATACTGGATTAATGATAACTCACTGTCTATATTTCTGCTTTTATCTAATTTGATAGGAAACTAAGTGCAGAGCTAAGAAAATCACATTCCTGTTGGTTATATAAATACAAAATTATTTTACATAGCAAAATTAGGTGCTATGCTAAATAACATTTTAGTGTCATGACATTAGACATCTGGAGACAAATAGTACCTAAGCCACACAGCTTAATTTTCCTTTGAGGTTTATCTATTTTTACTTACATTTACTGGATGTCAACTTATAATAATTACTCTTCTACACACATCTCTAGCACTAATGTGACAGACTGTGAATGCTTTTTGACAATGGAACATAATATCCTCATTACAGGTTTCCACCAGCAAGGCTGCAATCTTACCATCACATGTATAAACATGTAAAAAGCCTTACTTTAAACATTAACACATTTCAAATGTATTTGGCTTACTGTTAAAAATCACATACAGATTAGACTTTTCTCAATACATTTACAAAATAAAGACACATGTAAAGAACTTTGGGTACAATGTCTGTCTGTATCTGAGAGTTGCCTCAACTTTGAAGCATCTGTAAATTATGTCAGATCATTTGAAAAGTAACAAAAAATTTCCATTTAAGACCTGCCTCCAATGAGTGTTGCTTACAAAGACAGAATACCAATAAAATAACTAAAAAGCAGTTCCTAGTATTTTTGTGAATATTACAAACTGTTCATCTGTGACACAGGACTAGACGTGGAATTACAATAGTAATTCCAGTAAAACAGCAGGGATGTTTGTATTTCTCCATCTGACATTAAAAGCAGCATGCTCTATGTAGGCCTCATTTGTAAACCTCCACGAATTTAATCAAAGACATTAGAGTTTTGTCCAAAGAAAGAGCAAATACATCATGGACTACACAGCTTTATTTCTCTGTGAAAGAAAAAGAAGGAAAGAGAACGACTAAAAAATCAGTAAATGCAGGACTTTCATTTAATTAGAAGGATTTCAAAATCAGTCAAAACATACAAAACAACAAAGCTGCTATCCTGGAGGGTCTACTGTCTAGTACATCACAGTGACTCCAACTCACATCCACAGATCTTTACTAATTCTTTTATTACTCGGTTTTTTTGTATGATCTTAGACAGAAAGTATGCAAATTATCCCTACGATTTTTTTTATTTGGCAAGAAATTATAAAAAATAAATTCAAATAAATTTCTAGAGTTTTGATTTGCGTTTTCATAAAATAAAGGGGTAATGGAACTTTTATAATACATAAGATTTTCCTGAGTTGTTAAAAATCAGAGGAACTACAATGCTTTAAGCAGTGGTACTTCTCTGGTTGCCTCTATTCCTGAGCATTTAAATAAGGATTGAAATATCAATAGCTTAAAAGTAAAATTAAAATGTGAAAGCTCTAGATTTTTTCCTTTTTTTTTTTCCTTTACAGCCTAAGAATATCTGGCTTTTTTCATGTATGAAGGGAAAATCAGAAGACTTGAAGTTTGGACAAATAGAAGATAAAAGCAAGTTGAATAAAGCTATTCAACAGATAAATAGATAAGAACTACTTATTTTTTAATAAATTAATCTCACTTAACCTCAAAAATATTACCTAGTAGAAAAAATGGTTTTCATGTTAAATACTCAAAAAATATTAAATACCTGGTAAAAAATGTATTCAACTACTATAGGTTTTACCTTAACAAAATAAATCAAGCGCTTTCACATATTTAAATAAAAAGTTAAGTCCTTAACTGTTAATCAGAACTATTTGTAAGCAAACAAAGCATGTTTTATTGAATAGTCCTTGTGTCTGGACAAACAATGCATTTATTGAAATTAATACATACCAAAAATTTCTGAGAGCAAATATTTTCTTCTTAATATGTGACAAGTACTGCATTTTCAGCAGATATGAGCACTGCCTACAATAATCATACCAATTAAATAATTCACATAATTGCCTGGTTCAACGCAGTATTTTATTTAATATCCCACTTTTGTGCCTGTGATTATGAGAGAAATTTTCCTGGACTTTCTGGCATATGCAGGCTCCTTTCCTCTATTTCTGTGATCATGTCAGTTACTGGTATATGGATGTCATGCTGTCTCTAAAAATATTAATCCAGCAAGAAATAAATTTCGTAGAAAACACTGACTTATTTTTACTGTTTTGTTCTGTTTAAAATATTTTATTCAGGAAAATATATTTTATAATGAAAAAGGCTTGATACTGACTTAAAAGATAAGTGCAAGGGGCATTCCATTACTGTGTGGAATAAACTCTTGGAATTCAGTAATAATTTGGCAGAAAACTTGTGTTAAAACATCATCTTATGTTACTGTCTCTTAACTCTATGAAGAGTAATACACAGATGAAAAAATGTTAATCTGAGACTTTTTAGAAATACTTATGCCAATGTTTAAATTTTACTAATCAGTCCTGTGGAGATGCTAATGATTTCCCTTCATTTTGAATAGTTGAACAATTTTGTTTTAAGTAACCAAGTTCAAGCAGTAAAAATTACTATCTGGCATGGGCTGAGATAGTCTGCAGTCTGTTTCCCAGATTAATTATTATTCAAGTATTTATGCATTTCCATCATTATTTCTTTATTCAATATACAGGTTAGATTTCTACAGGAAATTGTAATGAACAGCTCTTTAAAATGTGTATATGCTCTAAACAAGCAGTAAATTCTCATAGCAATCTTTCCATCTGAATCCATCTCATTACCTTCTTGGAGGGAAAAAGAAAGGAAAAAAAAGTCAAGCTGAGAGACTGGGTAGAGGACTTAATAATATAAATTTTGTGATGAAATTGTGATGAGAGTTACATGTACTACATAATCTTGCAATGAATCTTTAGCAGTTGTTTTTCCTTTAAAGCTAGATGTTAATCTATAGATATCAATATGCTATAAATGATAAGGGGATGTTGAAGAAGAAATTTCTGTAATGTGCAACCATATCCTATGTCTGCCTATGTGTACATTTTAATATATTTTAGGTGACAACTCTTTTTTATAGCCCTGGTCTCTTTACCTTCGTAATTCTACAGCTCAGAACTCTGTTGTCTCCTCCATGTTATGGTTTTTCTTCTCCTCCATTTTACGCTGGCTTTTCTTAGGTATCGTGTATATATTTGACAAGCACACCAAAAAAAGAGAGAAAGCCTTATTTTGTCAGCTCACCTGCCTGTCAACATCCCTTTCTTGTTTTTTTTTTAAAAAAAAAAAAGACTGTGACTTCTGTCTGCCAGACTCTGAAGCTTGGAGTTTGTCAATTCAGTGATATTAATTTTTATGTATCAGGCCAGAGGTAATATTTCAGCTCATATTCCAAAACATTCTGTGTTCATTCTTCACAGTATCATGAGGCCTAATATTGTACTTGAGAGTTAGAACTGAGAGCCAGATCCTGCAGCCAGTATGATTTTCCTCTTTACCTTAGTTTGGGCACAATTAAGACCTAGGTATAAAAATATGTGTTTTTATAACTCAGTGCCAGACAACCCACAGGAGGCAGGAAACTGGAGGCAGAATTTTTTGATAGACTGCATTCATACTGAAGGAGATGCACACACTGGATTTGCAGAAAATATTAATTAATTAACATCACAAAAATATTAAAATCACAAAAAATGAAAAAGAAAAGAAGTTGAGAGATTATCCCAAAGATAGCATGATTCAAATAAACATAAAAGGTGCTCTGGTGAGATGTGATAAAGCCTAATCTTACCATCTGTACTAGGACAAAGCTGGAACTGGCCTCCAAAGCTGGACCAAGCTTTTAGATGGTGGATTGTAATTAGTGAGAGTGATGGATACAAAATTCCAAAAGGCTTTTCTATTAAATCAGCTACCAGTCAATTACCATGAAAGTTCAGAAGAAATTAAATTTCTTGTTCTTTTTGATATTGTATAGCTATTATTTTAAAATAATGAATCTGGCAAAGGCCTCTAGCTTTCACTCATATTTTTCAGGCTGAGTAGCTTTCAGCATTGCATCTCCCTTTAAGAAATGTTCAGCAGAAATGTTTGTTCAATAAAGAATGCCAAGTAACACAGTAACGTTCTTGACCATTCAAAATAGACACACACAAAGAAAAGAAAGAGATCTAAAATATTTTCTGTACATGAACTCCAAAGGTCATATACATAATGATTCATGTAACACACTAAGGCCTTTACCTTTTTTGATTGCATCAGTCCCAATTTGGTCCTTAGCTGAGATATAACCACACAATATTTCATTGTTTACTTTCAAGTTACTTAAGTAAATTTTAGTATTTTTGAGGATTATGGAAATGTTTCAATACTTAAAGAATAAAATGCGGACATAAGAGGTGAATACCTTGTGAAGAATTTATTAGATTTTCATGGAGATGTTTTCAGATAGCAGTTATACAGCTTTTTGTAAATCACCACAAACGGCTGTTTTGTCTATCTGTAACTATTTTTTGTATGTCAAAATGTGCAAAACCTTTCACCAAAATGCAACAGCAATCCTGGTTAGAAGCTTAGTTTAGGAAAACAGAAATTAGTTTAGTAGTAAGTTCACATTTCAGCTGGCCATAACCACAGGTAAAAAACGTGGTTTGACACGCAAATCTATAACCATAGGGAGAGGGGGGGAATATCTGATGATATACATAGACATTTCAGAAGCAAAATAACATTCTTTACTGGAAGAGTGGTTAAGCATTGGAACAGGCTCCCCAGGGAGGTGATGGAGTCACCATCCCCGGAAATGTCAAAAAACCGGGTAGATTGTGGCACTCTGTGGTATGCTTGAGTGGGCATGGTGGTATCCAGTCGAGGGGTGGACTCGATGATCTTGAACACCTTTTCGAACCTCAATAGTTCTATGATTCCCTATAACGAAGGGATAATCCTGTTCCTGAGGGTTTGATATTGCCGGCAACACATTTTTGGGCTGAAAAGCTTCCCACCAACACATGCACATTAGACATCTATTGAGATACAAGCGCTTTAGGGATTTTATGAGATCCGAGCACTTGTAAGTTCATTAAGGGCTAATTACACCACAAAACACGCCCTTGCGGCGCATCTCCCACCAAAACAGCATCACCTCCCACTCCAAAACCCAAGCAGCGAGGGGCGACGGTGTGGACACGCGTGGCGAGGACGGCGGCGGAGCGGGGTGGAGCAGGGGAGCGGGGGTGGGCACGGACCGCGCGGGGCTCCGCGGCCGCGCCCCGACACCGACACCGGCACCGGCACCGACACCGGTATCGATACCGGCNGGGTGCGGGCCGCGCCGCTCCGCGGAGCGCGCAGGCGGGCGCGGGGCTCCGTCCGCCCCCGCGGGTGTCCGCGCGTGTCCGCGCTGGAGCGGGCGCTGCCCACGCACACACGCGGGGCGGCTCCTGCCCGCGGGCGGCTCCGGGGTGCCGCTGCGCGGGGTGTCATCGCTAATGCGCGCCCGCTTCAAGGAAGCTCCGACCTGTCCGAAATAGAGGGGGCGGGTCGGGAAGGGTCCCCCCGCACGTTCGTGTCCGCGGGGCGGCGTGGGCTGAGCAGGCGGTGCTCCCCCGCCGCTCCGCCGCGACCCTGCGGGCGGTTTCGCGCGTGGACACGTCCTACGGCAACCCCGGCACGAGGGTGCACGGCCGTGCAATTAATTTTGCGGTGTTAATGACCCCGCCGCCGCCTCCGCGGACCGAGGGTGCCGGGCAGGGGCGGCGGACGGTCCCGGTGCTCCTCTCGGCCGGTGGCCCCAGTCCCGCTCCTCGCCATTAAGAGGCTGCTGAGGATCGCGGACGGGGCTCACAGAGGTTTTCCTTCTTTCTTACGTTCTTTTTTTTTTCCCTTTTTTTTNCGCCCCGCCCCGCGGCGCGGCCCCGCCTCGCGCCCGCGATCAGCTGCGCGCGCGTCACGTGGGCGCGTGTCGAAGGTCACGGCGCCCACAATGGAGCTGTCGCCGTACGCGCAGGGCGGGTGGCGGCTGCTGGGCGATCCCCGCCGCTTCCCTCGCCGCCCGTTCGCCGCCCTCCTCCGCGCCGCCTTCCGCAGCCTCCTGGATCACCCGCAGGCCGGGTTGGGTAAGGCGTGGCGCGGAGCGGGGTGCGGGCCGCGCCGCTCCGCGGAGCGCGCAGGCGGGCGCGGGGCTCCGTCCGCCCCCGCGGGTGTCCGCGCGTGTCCGCGCTG
>VWZS01009562.1:2193287-2208536 GCA_013397075.1 Rhabdornis inornatus
CGCGCCGCCGCCGCCTTCGTCTTCCGCGCTTGGTCTTCCTCTGCGCCGGAGGATGCGATGCGATGCACGGGGGAAGGGGATGCGCCGGACCGCGGCACCTGGGACGCCGCCGCGCTCGTCCCCGCTGACCGGTCCTCTGTGTGTGTGTGTCTTTCAGAGCCGCTCCTCGCCACGCCAAAATGCACCGAACAACCAGAATCAAAATAACCGAGCTAAACCCCCATCTCATGTGCGTGCTGTGCGGCGGGTACTTCATTGATGCAACAACCATCATAGAGTGCCTCCACTCCTGTAAGTACGACCGGGCGCTCCGCGTTTTCCCCCCGCCGCTTCCCTCTTTTCCCGGCATCCCGGGAACACGGGAAAAAAAAAATGCTCCCAACCCCAAATCCCCCGAGGGGCTCGGGACCGACGCCCTCCTCCTCCTCTCCGACGGGAAGGGAAGTAGGTGTTCCAGCCGCGGTGCAGATTTTCTGAGGATGGCCCTGCGGTCTTTGTTAAAAGTAATAATATATGTACTATAAGCGTCTCCTTTTCATGGTAATTGCAGCTTATTTGGGTAGTTGTTTAGCTTAAGCAGCATGTTGCTGACAATGGACGATTTGCTCTAGCTTGCATAGTTTAGAAAATCGCACCTTTATCTATGCATATCTGAGCGGCACCTAGGAGCATCACTAAAAGCCTGTGGTGTTTGACTTACAGTCTGTAAGACCTGTATCGTGCGTTACTTGGAGACCAGCAAGTATTGTCCTATCTGTGATGTCCAAGTTCACAAAACTCGACCGCTTTTGAATATAAGGTAGGAGAAAGTTGCGAAGTGCACACTGCATCTCTCGTTTCGCTTTATGTGGGGAGACCATCAGTAGTCGGTTTCAATGTTATCTCTTCGTCTGCAATTTAAATCTGAAAGGGCTTGTCAATTTACAAGCTAACTCGTGTATATGTGCTCTCTTTGGAGTTTCTTCACGGATTGAAACTGAAGATGCCTCTAGATGTTTTTGTTGGTCTATTTTAGCGTACACTAGTCATTGATGCCTCTTCCCTCTCCCCCATTCTCCTGTACCATCCCGACAGTTCTTGCCTCTACTTTCTGTATCTCTAAGACATGCATCACTCCAACCACAGCTCGTAGTCATGAAAAATCCTACTGCAACTTTCCAAACTAAGAGTCAAAAGCCTTTGAAATAGCATTTGCCTTTCAGAAAGATTTTTGTTGTCAGCACTGCATTTTGCTCTCTGTAGTTTCTAGGGAAGACATGTAGTTTTTAAGGCCTTCCTTCAGTCTGGGAGAATTATTTTTCAGTTGTATAAACACTGGATGAGTTTTGGTTCAGAGTGGTATTTAGAGCAGGGTTAGTTTGATTGCAAGGTCCTGTAAGTAAACTTTTTATGACTGGCCTCCCACTTGGTAGAAGATGCCTCATTGTTGTGAAAGTTTATAAGTGAGGAGCTGCCATTTGGATTAAAATATTGCTTCATCTGCTTAATTTTATGTTGTGGGATTGTTCTTTTTTCAGGTCAGATAAAACTCTCCAAGATATTGTATACAAGCTAGTACCAGGCCTTTTCAAAAGTAAGTAGTTAAATCAGGTATTTTATTAAGAGCAGAAAAACAAAACCAGAGCCGCTATCCTGTATCAATACTGTGAGTTACAGAGTAACTACTAAAAGAAAAATATATGCTTTTCCATCTAGATGAAATGAAAAGAAGAAGGGATTTTTATGCTGCTCATCCGTCGGCTGATGGTAAAAGCTTCTTGTTTGTGACTTTATTATGTGTAGCGTTGAGCTAGATGTTTTTACTGTTTCCTTTTTAACTTAAAAGTGATGTATTACCATCACAGAATTTTAAGAAGTAAAGTCAGCATAATAAAAGTTTATTGTTTTAACAGTCAGGTAGCTTTCATTCATTATCTTACTGTGAAGATTTTTTTTTCTTGTTACTGAGAATTGCAATTCTTCCTGATTTGAATTTCAAAATGTAAATTATTGTGGAAATTTCTGTGCAGCTGCCAATGGCTCTAATGAAGACAGGGGAGAAGTGGCTGATGAAGACAAAAGAATTATAACAGACGACGAGATAATAAGCTTATCCATTGAATTCTTTGACCAGAATAGGCAAGTTTCAGAACGGCAAAATTTTTATGTTTACCTGTTTGGTAGCACCTGTATTTATTATTTGTTGTAATTGTGTAATTTCTTCTCTCAGACTGGAGCGAAAAGGAAATAAAGAGAAAGAAAAATCAAAGGAAGAGGTAAATAACTTTCCTTTACTCCAGAGGAAACATACTACACACACCCACAACTTTGGGGCAGGTCTGTAGCTGAAAAAAATATGTAGGTATGTGTATCTAGAACAAAGGAAGCACACTTCTTATTATGGCACTAAGTACAGAAGAGGTAAAACATTTTCATAAAGCTGTATATGCAGGAAACTTTTTAAAATTAAAAATACCTGCAGTATTATTTTTAAAGCAGAATCTGATTTTTTGTCAAAGTTTGAGAAAAATATTTAATCATTTATTTTAAAATAATATGTATTGCATATATATCCTAAAAAGATATTAAATATAATACTAATATTTACATATAAATATAGTTACAATTTTACTTTCTCTAGAGCTATAATTTGCTGCTTATTCTGATGTGCCCTCTAAGACAGCAGGCATTGTTGTATTACAGTTCATAGTTTAGTAACGTGCACTTTTTTCAACGTGAAATGCTAGAATACAACATTGGTGGGGGTAATTGCTCATTCTCAGTAGACTGATTTTCTTTACTATGCCACTAGGTGAATGACAAAAGATACTTGCGCTGCCCAGCAGCAATGACAGTGATGCATCTAAGAAAGTTCCTGCGGAGTAAGATGGATATACCTAACACTTTCCAGGTACCCATGGGGAAAGAGTGGTTTGTTTGTTTTGGGGTTTTGGGGGTTGCTTTTGGTAGGACTCATTTTTCTCATTACAGCCAGTCCCAGCAAGTGGTAGCTTTCAAGTATTTCTGGTGTGTGCCATACATTATTTAGTTTATTTCAAAAATCTGTCTGTAGAATTTGGTGACACTGTAATTTTTTTAGTGCTGTAAATACCAAACTATTAAGGAATTGCTCCTTGATGTATTTGTGATATCTATGACAGTGGAGCTACTTTTACCTTAGAGCAGTCATGTGCTGGGGGTAAATACCTGGATGCTCCTTAATGCAAGGGTTCGTATCTTGAACAGATCGATGTGATGTATGAAGAGGAGCCTCTGAAGGACTACTACACCCTAATGGATATTGCCTACATCTATACCTGGAGGCGGGTGAGTGTTTCCAGTGTGCCTCCTGGGAGGGTGCAGGTCATGGCCTGGGCAGGGCACTTACCAGGGTCTCCCTTTTGCTTTGCAGAATGGGCCTCTGCCCTTGAAATACCGTGTCCGACCTACTTGCAAGAGGATGAAGATCAGTCACCAGAGGGAAGGCTTGAATAATAGTGGGGAGCTGGAAAGTGACTCTGGGAGCGACAAGGCGAGCAGCCCAGCAGGAGGCATCCCCTCCACCTCCTCCTGTTTGCCCAGCCCCAGCACACCAGTCCAGTCTCCTCACCCCCAGTTCCCCCACATCTCCAGCACCATGAATGGCACCAGCAGCAGCCCCAGCAGTAACCACCAGTCCTCCTTTACCAACAGAGCTCGGAAAACATCAATAAATGGCTCCTCAGCCACTTCATCTGGTTGATGTGCCAACCAGGCTACCACCCTCGCCCCTCCTTTATATAGATCTCTCCATGCCATTACAGCTTTATAGATGCTAATCCATGTGACTATCATCCAAATTGCTTTCTTTTGTAGTAACACTGAACTTGGCTATAAAAGGCGGACTAGGTGACATTCAGGATGGACCTTAATGGAAACGCAAGATTGAAATGTAAATTGTTTTCAGAGGACTGGGAAGCAAACAAAAGTTACACCTTCACCCGTTCTGAATGATGTGGAGTTGTTTCTGCCCCCATCATCTGGAGCCAGGAGTCTCCAGAAGTCAATACAAATCCTGGGAAGTAGTTTGTTAATCCAGACTAACTCCTCCATTGCGTTCTCTTCGATTGTTATTGTTCTTATACTGTTTTGTGAACCTGTAGAAAGCAAGTGCTTTTTCATCTTGAAATCCAACAAAATTGAAAGAATATGCATAGAAAAATGCATATATGTAGCCATGTCACTGTGAATAACAATTTTTGCGTATTAGCCATTTTGATTCTTATGTTGCATCTTTTACTTCTCTGTTGCTGCGCAGAACCGATCAAAAGAAAAGTAAACTTCAGTTTTACAATCTGTATGCCTAAAAGCGGGTATTACCGTTTTATTTACTGACTTGTTTAAATGATTCGCTTTTGTAAGAATCAGATGGCATTATGCTTATTGTACAATGCCATATTGGTATATGACATAACAGGAAACAGTATTGTATGATATATTTATAAATACTATAAAGAAAATATTGTGTTTCATGCACTCATGATATGGTTGTTAAATTTCTAAACTGGTTCGACCCTTGCAGATGCCGCCTGTTTGATGTTTGAGCTTTGCTCATACTGCAAGAAACACGTTGTGTGTGAGAACTCCAGTATTGGGAAAGCACATTCAAGTCTCTGATAACCTGGAGGCAATTGGCAATCTTAAAAGGATTTTACTTGCTTTGTCTTTTTTTTTTTTTNTGGAATATTTTTACTTTACCAAATGTTGAAGTGATACAGTGAAAAAAAGAAATCAAGGGACATGGAAGTTTTAGACCTGTTTGATTACCTTTTTATTTTTTGGTGTGGTGGGACTGTGTTTTTAAAAGCACATGGAATCATTACAGAAGCCATAAACTATTTGATATAAATTTTAAGGAACCAGCAAGTGGCTGGGTGAAGGCATTTTATCTAAATTTGTTTTAATATATATGTATATGGTACAGTACTAACTTCATTAAAATTTAACTGGTACTTTAATATTTCCAATAAATTGTGGAGAATGCCTTCTCTTTAAGGGCCTGCAAGTAGGCACATTTTATTAGAGGCTTCTAAGGGTGGGGTTTTTTCAATAGGAGGAACTTTTCCACCATAAAATATGAACAGCCCAGAACACTTTTCAGTTTGTGCTTTGCTTTGGTCGAACTTTGTGTGTGTTCATCACCCATCAGTTATACATTTGTGAGGGTGTTTATTCTATATGGATATTGTTTCATGTTTGTACGGAAAAATTGTAGTTAAACATTTCATTGTCTCCAGTCTGCAAAAGAAGCACAATTCTTATTGCTTTGTCTTGCTTATAGTCATTAAATCATTACTTTTGCATATAAATTGCTGTTACTTGTCCTGCTTGTTTTTATAGACCAGGTGATTGCAAATCCTCCACAAGGTTATTGCTTATTGATGTATATGTCTTGTTAAACAAGAGTTGATATTTTTTCCTGTAGTAAACATGTACAGTTCAATTTCAACAGTAAAAACTTCAGTTTTATATACACGAATAACTTTCATTTATAGCTGATCAAAGAAATAAATAAAAGGGATAATTCATTGAAAAGTAGCAAATTACCTCTGTTGATAATGTGGTGACATCTTGTTCTCATGGGAAGTATTTCTGGGTGTACCAAAGATTTTAGTGAACAGTACAGTGTAGTATACTAAAATAACAAAGTGGGGGGAAAAGCACCTAGAAATCGTAGTGATTTGTTTTGGTTTGGCCTGTCTTGAAAACATTTGCTGTTCTTTATTTGACCCCCATTTATTCTTGAAAATAAGCAAATGGTGCATCCTCACATCCCAGTCAGCCACAGGTTTTACCTCTTATCTGTTCAAACTCAGCCCCTGTTAAACTGCACTGTCCGGGAAGGGAAGAACTTGATTTTTGTGATGGCGAGTGCCATGTTCTGCCTGCGCTGCCCTGGGTTACTTTTTAAAGCCTCAGTGGAACTAAATACGTTTTAATATAAAGATATCTCTCAATGCGACTGAATGTCTATCTTGGCATGATTCCCTCAGCTACATGAATGAATCACACTGTACTGGCTGAATTATTTCACCTGAAAACCAGCACTGAACCTGCAGCAGAGGCTTGTTAAGTTAGCACACTGATCAAAATGTGCTTAATTTTACTCGAAATAGCAGTTAATCACTACTTCTCACACCAATACGGAGCTATTCTCGGTCTTTGTGGAGTACCCGTGAAACACTCGGCAGTAAAACAGGGGTTGGATATTTCTCTTCGAGATTTACTAAGCTCTTGTAGTATTTTCGACATCTCCCAATTTGACATCTCCTGTCTGATCAAGAACAAACGCTCTGGTAGTTCTCTTGCCGAGCTGCAAAAGCCACCGAGGATGTTTGTGCTGCCATGTGAAACTTTTGTTTTGCTGCTGGCCCTGCGCAGATGGCACTGCGATGCGTATATACTGCTAAGCACAACTGGGAGGACGATCAAAGATAGCATCTTGGTGTTCTACTTGTGAAGCTGCTATGTCAGCCTTCCCGGTTTCACAATATTTTCCTTTGCATATACATAGTGACAGGTTTTCCTTTCACATGTACCTAAATTCTCCCTGATAGAAATCTCTGCTCGGCACATGTAAGGGGAATCTTTTCATTATCCGACGTTGCATTTATATAGATAGAGGGATAAAGGCGAAGTCTGCTGCGTTTTCCTGAGCTTGTTCAACAAGCAATCTGGTCAAGGATAGGGGCAGGAACGGTCTGTGCCGGCTGGAAAAGGATGTTTTTCTGCCTTCGTCCAACCAAATTTTCCGCCCTGGTTCAGCTGCCTGCAGCTCCAAGCAGCGCTTTTGTGTCCGGCACAAATGGGGATCCAGCCCCGGGGAAAGCAATAGAGAGGGAGCATGAAAATCTCCATACGTTTCTGGAGAAGACGGACAGAAACAGGGAGAAGGAATGCAGAAATATCCACGGAGAGAAAGAGGAACATGACGAGCTTGCTGAGCCGAGATGGTTGTCCCCCAGCGCTGACCATTTCTCTCAACAACCTGCGCCCACGAGTTCCATAAAACCGAGGCTGGCAGGCGGGTACCACCGGCCAATTTCCGACACCGGCAGCGCCCCGTGGGCAGGAGAGGAAGCGGAGGGCGGCACCGCCGCGGGGCCGGGGACCCGGGCAGCACCGGGGCAGCTCCGGGAAACGCTGTGAGAAAACGACGCTCCCCGAGTTTTGAATGATGGGGGGCAAAGAAACCCGACGGCGGAGGCAGCGGCAGCGGCGGGCACCCTTCCCGACGAGACGACGCCTTTGGTCCTCTGGCCGCGGCCGCCGGGCCACCGCCGTCACCTCCGCCGCCGCACCGCTGCTCCAGGAGTCGCTCGTTTCGCTGGGGATTTTCGAAGCGCTGCCAAAGCAAGTCTTCCCATGGCCGGTACCGGAGCGAACTCTCCTTCCTTCCGCCTCCGCCAACCCTGCGCCTCTCTTCTTCTTCGCCGCGGCTCCGAACCGCCGGTTCCTTAGCCCCGGTGGCAGAGTGCTCCTACCTTCCAAACATCACTTCTGGACTGTTCATCTCTCACCACGCAGGAACTCCTGCAGTTCCGATCTTTGCCACCAAACTGGCTGACGAGGATCGGGTTCTCTCGTCGTGCCGGGCTCCGATTTCTGGCCCCGGAACGGGGCGGTCGGCGGCGGCCCCCGTCGCAGGCACCGCAGCGGGAGGAGGGTTGCGGCGGCCCCGCCGAACACCTCGCGCCCTCCCAATTTTAAAACGGTGAAATTCTGAGACAATGTTTACTCAGATAAGTGTTTCCTGTTTCCGCTGTTAATTTTTAACGTTCTTACTCCTACTCTGGGTACTTGAAACGGATTTCCTTTATTTTACTATAAACAGTTTGTTTTTCATCTTTTCTGCTCGTCTCCTGCCCGGAGGACGCCTGGAGAAGAACCTGCCTTCACCTCTCAAGGGCTGCGGACCTCCGCTTTCCGCAGCTCAATGTCGCTGCCCCGTTCCGGGAGCTTCGACCCACGGTTGATTTGTGTTTTATTAACTCAAGGATGGCAAGGATTCTGGCAGCGAGGATTTTTTTCCAGCTCTGGCTCCTTCACTCGCTTCCCCCGCGACTAACAGAGGGGTCCAGCCAGGAGAACAGAAAAACTTGTAAAGCCCGGTGTGGACCAGGCAATTCTCGATCTCGCCGTCTTTGGGGATGGGATATTTGTATTTATTTAACAGTGATGTTATGGGTTAAAAAAAAAAATAAATCAATGTCAGTAACGGGTAGAGCACGAAGGACACGTAACACCCACGGCAAAGGAGGTTTTCCTGCGGGGTTGGGCAGGGAAAGGAACTTCCATCCCCGCTTGCTGCCGCGAAGCCACGGCCGCGACGGGCAAGCCAGCGGCAGCCACGGAAAGGCCGCGAGTGGCGGTGCCGAAGGCGGGCGCTGCCCCAGGGGTGCGAGGAGCCCGCGGGCCTCCCCGCCGCCGGGCGGGCGGCCGCTGTCCGCCCCGGGAGCCCAGCCGGGAGCTGCGGTTCTGCTGCGTTTCTCTCCGCGTCGCCTCCGCCGGCGGGAACGCGGCTTCTCGGGCCGGCGTGGAAACGTGGCGCCGGGCGCCGCCGGTNCGGGCCGTGCCGGGTCCGGCTGGGGGGCGGCGGGCACGGCTGGCAGACAGCACCCCCGTCCGCAGCCGCCCTCCTCTGAGGTGTAGCGGTTCCGCTCTGTCCTGCGTCCAGTCTGCCTTCCCCCGCCTCCGGGCCTATAGGGTGCTCCAGCTAGCCCGGACATTTGGGGATGTGCGCAGCGGGATGGGAGCATTCCGGGTTTTCCAGCTGCGGGGCGCCGCGGTCCTATAACCCCGTCCGCCCTGCCGCAAGCACACGGCCTCCCACTGAGGCCGGCCGGCACCAGCCCTTCCCGGGGCACGGTGGGGCCTCGGGGCAGCTCACCTCCCCGAGGCATAGGAGGGGGTCGCGGTAGCCATTTGGCGTATCTATTTTCATGGCCCTCAGCTGAATATCGCACCTCGTCTAGAGAGACAAAGGGCTGTATGTTCTTATTGCCGGGGACAGGCTGATGCCTTGCCCGTTCCGAACGCCGATGCTCTCAACGGTGTGGAGAGGGTACATTTTCCGGGAGTGGCCGGGTGAGAACTCCCCAGTGGCAGGGAGGCACTTTCCATTAGCAGAGGCAGCCAGCAGCCCTTCCCCCTCAGCGCCCGCCGCCGGGCTCCGCGTCCCCGCTGCCTCTCGGCCGCCACATCCCCGATGGAGGAGGCCGAGGCCGGCAGGAACCACCTCGCATCCTGGGGCCTCCGCTAAGCGCAGAGCTCCCAGGCACTGCTGCCAGCGGTGGCATTTCTTACTCCTCCTTCTCCATGTGCTGGGGATGCTCGAGAGTTGCCTTCTCAACAAGGCACTTTCTGATCTGTGAGACAACATCGTGCAGCTGATGGAGGCCTCCAAGGTGGACTGAGTCTACAAAAAAAACCCCACAACCAACCAACCAAACAAAAAACCCCCCAAAATAAAAACAAACCAAAGAAAAAAATCCCCCAAAACTCAAACACAAAAACCAGAAAAAAAACTAACAAAAAATAATGAAAAACCCACACTCCACCAAAGGACTCCCAAAAAAACTCCACATACCCAATCCCAAAACTTTGAAGGGGAAATTAAGAGAAAAACCCTCCAACAAAACAAACAACAAAATAAAACCCAGAAGAAAGCCCAAACAACTGAAATCAAGATATCCAAAAAGCTATGTTAGCAGGCTGCTGAAAGGAAGGTGTTGTTATGGCCAAGGTGCAGGGATGCTGAATGAGTGATGCCCCTGCGAAACAGCTCTCACTGCGCGGGGTGCGGAACCTGCGCACACCTTCCGTAGGTTCCCGGCACCGGCAGCGAGCGAGCCGAGCTGGTTGCGCGGTGCGCGGAGCCGCAGCTCCGCCCGGCCAACGCGTGCTTCCATGTAGCCGGTCGGGACGTGTCCCTTCCGAAGGGATGGCACTTCGATTTCTAGGTTGGGTAGGGTGGCTGCGAAGGGCGAAGGGCCGCGGCTGGAGCCCCGGGGGACACCGCGCTGCTGCTCCCCGGGCTGGGGTTGTGCTGCCGGGCAGGCGGGGAGAGCCCCCCGGCACGGAGGAGATGGCAGCAGGGGGGACCGGCGGAGGGGAGAGAGGGGCTCAGCGCCGGGAAGGATGCCTACAAGCCATGAGCTGCCATTTTGTCTCTTTTAAGAGGGTTGGCTTTCCCCTCTCCGGGATCGCAGTGCGCGGCGGTGGCAGCATCTCCCCTTGCCCTGCCCCTCCTCGGCCGTGCTGCAGGGAGGCAGCTTGGGGCGGCAAGGGAGATCCCCTCGGGAAAGCGCCCATCAACCCTAGCCTTCCCAGCCCCGGCGCTCTCCCTGCCACCTCCGCCCTAGGTGCTCGGGGTTTGCAGGCTGTTCAGCTGATTTGTTGCTAATAGCAACCACACGACAGCGATTTGCAGCCTTTGCTGCTGCCAGCGCCTCTCGTTACACCTTCTTCTGCAAACCGGGATACAGTCGTCTGGCTGCTGCCTGTCCCCACCCCTCTAACCGCAGCAGCCAGGGACAATAACGGTGCAGGAGGACGGGACGGCCTCGGGGCGAACTGCGGGCTTCGCTGGGCACCGCGCAGATTTGGTCCTTCCACATCAAGAGCTAAATACTGGCTTTCAGCCGCAGCCGCGCAGGCTCCGCGCATTTCGCATTGTGTGCTAGCATTGTTGAGAGCTGCAATCCGACCGGCGCGGGGAGGAGAAGCGCTGCTGGGTTTACATATGTAGATGCGGGCAGCGTTCAGCGCCAAGCCAACACACACCCTCCCCCGGAGCATCAGACACAAAGGAAGACGTCGCTCCTTTCAAGTCCCCAGAATAAATTAAGCTCCGGCTTTCAGTTTTGGAACGTCCCAAAAATATATTTTTTAATGGCACTGCACAGGCGCTGACGGTTCCGCAGGAAACCAGAGGTGTAACCATATGCACGTGGTAAAAAGGGCTCAGCCCTAGCAGCTAATATTTCCTGGTCCCATCCTGCAAGTCAACCTGACATGTTTTGCCCTTTTCTGGTTTATTTATCTCTCAAAATTTTTATTCAGCCTTTCCTAGAGTAATGGTGATGCACCAATCTCCACTAGCCAAATCCGTACCGTTTACAGTTACAAATATCTGCTCAAATGCCAGCGTTGTCCTCTTGGGTGAAGAGAAAGGAGAAGTCCTCTTTCTAGAGCATCTGAAGTGCCTCGACTTCACCTCTGTCTTCGCCTCACAGAAATACTTTGCTCTATAGGAAGGTCTTACAAAGTAAATTCGCCACCGAAAATTTGGAGAGAGGACCCTAGAATAGCATGACTCCCTGCAGTCCCGAGCCAAAGCTCAGGGAGAAAAAAAGAGAGAACTCGCCATTCCTACGGTCTCTCTGACAGAGTTTTTGCTAAAATCAGGTAATGGCACAGTCCAACTTAAATTTGAAAAATAAAGTATTCAAGGATTCAAATTAACTTTTGTAGAGGCTGTACGTGGAGTTGGAGATTCTTCACACAGTATTCTCTGGAAAAGAGAGCACTTCAGTTGCCTACATCCCATTCACTCCCACTAACCTTTCCACATTCAAACTCCTGGCTCTTAAAAACTCAGCACTTTCAACTCCGATCCGTGGGAGAGCTCGCGCGTTGCTCTTCCCACCAAATGAGCTGAGTCGTGCAAATACGGGATTACAAGCCCTAATTTCTGTAACCCTATGAATATCTCCTCCATGCCTCGATCAATTTGCCAGATGTGTGGCAGGAGGAGCAGACCCTCCAGAGGCAGATGGGGCGACCCAGCGCCCCTCCGACGGGTGCGGGAGGCAGCCCGGGGCGGTTCGGCTCCAGCCCGGGTGACCCGCAGCCCCGGCCAGCTGTCCCGGGGGCCTCCTGAACCGCTGGGGAAGCCGCTGCACCAAGGCACGGGAAGACCTCACCTTTTAATGGGCGTCTAGCTGTTTTAAGCCGTAGTGGAACATCCGCGGCTTGACCAGCCAAGGCACAGCGGGGCATCAGCTGTCGAGGGGCAGAGAGCCCGGTCCTGAACCGGCCACCCAGTGCCCTTCCAGCCGGAGGGTCCTGCGGGGGGTACCCGGCAGCTCACGGAGCTGTCACCTGTTGCCTCGCACCCGCGGGGACGAGACCGAGCCAGGAAAACCCACTCCCTCGGCACGCCTCACCCCTCAAAAAACCCCAGGAGCAATTTCGCCCTTCCCCGTCTTAGGGGAAAAGATGCTTCCCCGCCCCGTTCCGGGCATATTTCCGAGTGAATCAAAGTCTGAGATTAAAGAACACCCGCCAGAAACCGAAGGCACGTTATTTATTTGGATAACTGTTGCCTATTCCCCTGGTCTCCGGTTTATTTTTTAAGCTGGAGTGTGCGGTTACGCAGTCATTACTAACACCACCCGCTTAAGGATACAGGTTTCCTACTAATGAGCACCCTAGCAGTAGGCAATGAAGTCTCACAATTACGTCATTTCCATAAATGATTTTCCGTCTTCAGTACTTTTGCGAGAACCGGTGACATTTCCGTAGACTGCATTTGCATGGTGTTTATTCCTCATTATTATTACCAAGCATGTGAACAGACTTAGTATCAAGCAACGAAGTGTAACAGCAAGTCTTGGTGGCACTCAGGGTGCGTTTTGTTGTTCCTTATATAAACATTAGACTTAATTAGACAGATAAATCAATTTATCTGTAATCGACACATCTGCTTTTTTTTTTTTAGACCTCTGGAAGTAATTAATCACCATTTGTTTATTTTTTATTTAACTTAGAAACAGAAATAAGTATAAAGAAATGTGTTTAACAGCTGTTCCCTTCTCAAGTACACATGGTGATAATTTCCCAAAATATTTTCTGTGGCAAACGACCTTCTCACCAATCTGATTTTATTTGTCTCCTTTATTTGTAAAGAATAGCACACCGCCTGTTTAATTTGTTTGCTTAAAGATTTTTTTTTTTCTGCACTAAATACTCTTGGAAACACGTAGCTCATTTTAGACCATGATATTGTGTATGTTAGCCCCTCTCTTCTCAGCTGAGCAAACACAGGATTTTTAAAAAATGTAGACATCTCTCATACACTTTTCTAAACTTTTAAAAGGTAGCTGAAGTACCTTCAGAGTGCCAACTTTAAGGTATTAGGCAAAACTTTATACTACCTATCACATAATATGTTTAGATAGCGTCAGTCGTCTGATTTTGTACATTTACAGCTTTGCAGGTAAAATTACCAGCCTATGAAATCTGGAGGACACTGTGCAAGAATGTGTGGCTACAGAAAGCGACATTCTTTATTGACTATTAACTCTGATTTTCTGTTGTGGATCACAATTTCACTTGGAGCAGCCTGATCGATAGCAGAGCTAACTATTACCTTCGTTCACAAGTATCCTGTGTCTTGGGAATCGCCCTCAAAAGATACTGGGGGAGATGTGGAGTCTATTTCTTTTCAAGCTCTGATAAAACTGATCTCATTTTAGAGTCCCACCGTTTGCATTAGTTGCTATGCAGACCTCCAAAGCTGTGTTTACTTGTAGATGCAACCATGTCTTTGCCAACCAGTTATGAAGATAATTATTCGTAATTAGTCCTTATGGCCGGACACCAAGATGGGAAAAAGTGGAAGGCAGTGCGCAGCTTACCTAATAGAATGATAGGCTGCTGGCAAAAANAGGAACTTATGTCTGTGCCAGGCAGAGCCAGAGGGCTGCTACCGGACCATCCTTCCCCGCCGTGGCCCTTCCCGCACTGCTCCCCCTGCACCGAGAGAGCGGATGCTGCTCCCGGCCACCTGCGGCCGAGCGGGGCGGGGAGCTCCGCTGCGCGAGTCTTCTGCGCGGATGGGTGCGCTCGGGCAGATCATTAACTGCGCTGTGTATCGTGCGACAAAAGTCTTCCCTTCCAGCGGGGCACAACGTGTCTTCTGCCGACTCCCGTGGCTCCCGGCGGAGGCGGTGGCTGTAGCCCACGGGCTCGTCCCTGCGCGTCCGCGCTGCCCACACCGCCCCAGCGCCGCCGCGCTCCCTGGCCGTGGGTGGACGGAGACTCCGCGGTCCTGAGCGGGACAAGTTTATTCCCCGTGAGGTGCAAAACCCCCCTGCGTGGGTCGCGGCGGCGTAAGGCAAGAGCGGAGATCCCCGAGGAGGAATCGTGACGGTGGTGAGAAAGGAAAGAAAAAAGTAAAGTCAAAGGACCCCACTTCCCGAAGAATAAAGACGCGGCGGGGGGCGAGCAGCTTCGAGCTGCCCTTATTTTTCTTTTTTAATTTTTATTTTCCCTCCGCACCCAGGGACCGGAGGGAAGCGGGAGCCGGGCAGGTGGACCCCAGAGGACCTGCTGGGAGACGCGCTGGATTTCTCCAGAGCGGCGAGGCTCTCCCTATCTGCCCGCCGAGCTCTTGGCAAGTTGCGCAGCAGCGGAGCGGGACAATGGACGCGCCCCCGGAGGAGCAGCGCGTCCCACCGGGGCGCACCGGCGGGGCGGCCGCAGCCCCGCTCCCAAATGTCAGCGGGAACGGGCAGGGCAGGCCCCGGCCCGGCCGTCCGACATCTCCCCGCCAGCCTTCGCTGCGCGGGACTCGGCGCCGCGGCTGTGGCGGGACACGTCCCTGCGCTGAGCCCGGCACCGTCCCGCGGGCGCTGCGCGCTCCCTGCCCGTCTCCACCATTCCCCGGCGCCCCCGAGAGCAACAGCTGCCTGCCGGTGAGAAGTGAGTGCGCACAGCCGCTGTACACGTTTTCGTGTCACGTCCTGTCGATACACCCCACAGGTTCTGTTCTGTGCGTGTGTGTGCTACAGACGCGACACAGCGGCGCTCCCCTCTCCGCGGAGCTGCCGGTCAGCTCGCCCCGCCAACCTCTCTGCAGGCGCCGATACCCACANCGCCCGCCCGCTCGCTGACCCGGCGCCCCGGCGCTGCCGCCCGCAGTGTTCGAGCAGTACCAGCGCGCCCGGTCGCAGTTCACGCAGGCGGTGGCCGACCTCGCCGCCCGCCCGCAGAGCATCGGCACTCTCCGAAGTGCAGGTACGCGGGAGCCGGCGGGAGCCGGCGGAGCCGGGCCGTGCGTGCCCCGGGGCGGGGGAGGGAGCAGCGCGGGGCCGCCGCGGCCTCTCCCTGTTTGTTTTTTTTTTTTTAATCTCCCTCCTCCCTCGTTGGCCGCTCAGTTTCCGGAGATTTTTTTTCCAGTAGGATTTGGCTCCCACTCTGGTTGCCGGGTCCCCCTCGTTGCGG
>VWZS01009562.1:2208769-2241269 GCA_013397075.1 Rhabdornis inornatus
GCCGGGCCCCCTCGCGCCCCGCCCCGCCCCCGCGGGCACGGCCCGAGCGCGGCGCGCAGAGCCCCGCGGGGCGGGGCGGAGCGGGACCGGGAGCGGCGGGCGGGCGCGCTGACGTCACGACCGAGGCTCCGCCCCCGCGTCTCGGCTTCCGCCCGGTTGCCGGGGAGACGCGTCCACAGCGCGGAAATCCCCGCGGGCGCGGAGCCCGCCCGGCGCCGCCATGAGCCAGCGGCAGGTCCTGCAAGGTAGGCTGGGCCGGGGGCCGGGGCTGNCTCCTCCCTCGTTGGCCGCTCAGTTTCCGGAGATTTTTTTTCCAGTAGGATTTGGCTCCCACTCTGGTTGCCGGGTCCCCCTCGTTGCGGTGGGAAAGTAAATCGCGCTGCTCAGCTGCGGGCGGATGCCCTGAGTGCCTTCTACGGGGGTGGATATCCCTGGCTGAGAGCTCCGGTGTATTTCAAGGAAAATTTCCAAATATAATCCTTTTTAAAATTTACTTCCTCCGATATAGCTTTATGTAAAGTACAGAAATTGGAATTCCCGATGAAGCCAGCACTAATTTGCCAAGGAAGTTCTACTTTTAAAATAAATAAATTTTTTATACTGGCTTTAAAAGTTGTTCCTAAATTCTTCGATGCTTTCTGCCGGCAGATTGGCTCAGTTTAGGAGGGATTTGCTTTTGTTATATTGCTGCCGTGGGATGTCGTGAACCAAATTGAACATTTTTAGAAAGAGGAGCTGCGGGAGCACTTCTACCAGCTGTTGTGCTGCTGGCATCTGGCAGACCCACTCCGCTCGGCCAAAGTTCCTAAGCTTAAAAGAGGAAAAAGAAGTGCCTGGTAATTGATTACCTGAATGACAGTTTGAAAATGTGCTATAGATCAGTGGTTGGTTTGCCATGTGGTATTCATGAATTGATTATGTTTTGGTGTGTCTAGATTTTGTTTTTAGTACTTGTTTCCCAGATCTAATAAAGCTATCAGTCTTTTCTCAAATACAATGACATCTAACAAGCTAATGTAAAAGAAAACCAATAGTGTAAATATTTACAACTTTCTGTTGTTGTATTTACAACCGTTTGCTAAAATAGTTTTATTAAAAAAATCTGTGAATTAAATTCTTGCTAAGGAAACGTTTCCTTTCATTGCAGGAGAGACATGTTGGCACCAGGCCTTTTGTATTACCTTGCTGTGGCTCTTGATTTTTTTGTTTTGTTTTCCATCTTTCGGTGAGTTAATGCCACTGCTGTAGTTTACACAAGTGATCTCTGTTTGCCAGAGGGACATCTTGGCTACAGGAATAATTTATGCCTTATTTGTATGAAGAGGTCCTTCTGTGTCCTTTTACAGTCCTGGTTTTAGCAGCTCCCAGAGAGAGATCCCATATAGGCAGGCTTCTTATAGCTCAGCATTTTAAAAATGCAGAAAGTTTCTATATTAAGAAAGCAATGAAAGTGCCAAGCTAAATTAATTTGCATTGTATTTATTTTTAAAATAACTATTTTGATGTAATCTGGTTAGTAACTTTACCTCAGAACTGATTTGTTGCTTGTGCAGAACAAATAATTGGTTCAGAGGACTGAAACTTTCTTCTGCACCCAGCTGGTGTTGGTCTGAAGGTTAAATTTTCAAGGATCAGGCTCTGGGCAGCAATGTGGAAATGTGCATTTGTGTAGATCATCCTACTTGGCTGTTTCTGGTCATGAGCTGCTTTTCCACAAGCTTTAGTTTTTCAAATGCTGGATAAGAGGGAGAGGTCTGCGAATATGGCTGTTACAATTTATTTGGATGGCCCACAAATATTTTACCGTCTTTCCCACCTGTGTCTTTAAAAATACTTTCCAGTTATAGAACTGCAATGAGAGCTGTTAATTTTGGCCTTTTCTGGATGTGCTAGACACAAGTTTTAAAACCTCCTCCTAAATTATGTGTGATTAAGTGTTTTTCTTTAAAACTTCCCACCAAATAAAGTTGGTCCTTTTAATAAAACAAATATTTTGGGACATAGCTGCCCAGCAGATAACTGGTGTGCCTTTTATGGTCTTAATCTAGTGAGTGCTGGAGCAATGATTTAAGTAACATGGCTGTCTATACGTGTATCTCTGTATAAATTTGTATTTAAAAGGGTTTGGGGCTTGTTTCTTTTTCTGGTGAATAAGAATTCTAGCCATCCCTTATGGAGATTGCTGTTTCAAGAAGATGAGAAAAGTCTTTTCCTGCTGTCATTTTACATTAGCTATAGGAGTCAGGGCCACCTTGCAGGGTTCTTTTGTTGGATCTCAAAACTTGTCAGGGTTTGGTATCTTTCTGGCAAAAGCAGAAGGCAAGATTACAGTGACTTGAATTTGAATAAAATTAAATCCTTAAAATGTACATGTACTCTTATATTAATGGCCTCAGTTTATATTCCTGGAATAGGAATGAAAGATGAGTGCTCAAGGAATAAAGCATCTGATCCCATTTTAGAAGTCCTTTTGATAAATACTTAACATCTTATAAGGAAAATAAATACTAGTTTGAGACCTTAATCTTTGCAGAGGTGTCTTTGTATACCACGCTAACATCATGAAAGATGGAAGTGTTGAAAAAGTAATTCTTTATTACCCTCTAAGCCCTGCTTCTGTGGTATTAAACCAGGTGTAGGCAGTGGTATTGTTGCACATTTGGAGCTTGCAGCCTGGAGGGGAGCAAGCAGCCAGGATCAGAGGCACGAGTTCCTTATGCTGACTTGACTGTTGAGAAACCTTAAGGTACCATTATTGTGGAGACTCCTATGTATGACCTGTAAGGAAAACTGGTGGGAAGCTGAAAAGAAGGTCAGAGGGGGCCAACAGGAAGCCCACCTTTTCTTAGGGCATCTTTCTTCTGAAGCTTCTGTATCTCATCAAGTTCTGGAGCTGCTTTTCCCACCAGGCACAAGTCTCAAAGATGATGTCACCAGGGGACTGGAATCTGGCCCTGGGCTTTGACATATGTGCATGGCACTGGCTCTTTCCTGGTCAAGACTGTCCTGGGGGTTTAGTGCCTGGAAACTTAACAGCTTTCTGGTGACAAGAAAATGCAAGGAATGACCAGAGAGATTCTTTTGTTGGAACTCATTCCTGTGTATTTTCCAACTCTCTGGTTTTCTTTGATAAAGTTGTTCCTTATGATTAAATTCTACCATGACTACTTATAGGATTTGTCATTTGAATGTTCAGTTAGTTGATACTTGGGGAGAAAAGTCTGCTCCATAACTCCTAAACCTTTTCCATTTGGTAAATATACATGTGAAACAATGACAGACATTTTATCAAATCTCATTTCTTGAGGGCTACTGACTAATGGGAGAAGGTACTTTGAACTTTGATAGTAACAACTTTTAAATATACTCTTTAAAAATAAATCTATTCATTTGGCAGCTACTGTTTGTAAAGTTTGGTACTAGAATGCATTATTCAGCTCCACACTCCCTC
Source organism: Rhabdornis inornatus (assembly GCA_013397075.1). NCBI lineage: Eukaryota > Metazoa > Chordata > Aves > Passeriformes > Rhabdornithidae > Rhabdornis > Rhabdornis inornatus. Next base: position 2,212,221 of record VWZS01009562.1, read on the forward strand.
ATCCTTCCAAAATTTAAATCCCAGAAACGGGCTATTTTCAGTTATAATGGCAGATGAACTTGAGCTCTCGTTCTTGCATGGAGATTTAGGCAGCTCTGTCTTTTAGAAGAGCTAGGTGAAAATCTGAGGTGTTTTTAGTGTGTTTATAACAGTGGTAGTCACTGGGTCTAATTCTTCAGTTTTTTTCCTTGTGAAGTGCAGTGCTCTGTAAATAAACAACCCCTTGGAAGTTGCATTTTGTTTTGGTTTTTTTTGGAGGCATTTGCAATTCAGGATTCATACATGTATTGGAATAATTACTTCTGTGTATTCATTTTTGATTGATTATTTGATTATTTATTTATCTTGCATTAGAACATATGGGGATAAGAATGTTGCTTTTAATATGTGAGTTATTTAAGGCTATCATTGTGATTAAGAAACAGTTTAGTCTTGCTACTTTGACTTTAAAGATATTGCAAGATCAGCTCTTTAACCCCTTTTTTGGGGCTAATCACATTCTTAAGTGTGATGGCTGCAGAAGTCATGGGGAAAGCTGAGCATGGAACATGGAAAAACAGATCTGTGTGTTGCAGCAGCCTGTGTGCTGGGCTCTGCACACCTGGCTTCCCTTCACATTGCTGCTGGGGTGTTTTTATCATCTTGGGCAGATAACTTCAGCTGCTGTTCTTCTGCCTTGCTGGCCAGTCTGCAGGGTTCCAGGAAAGTTCCAAAATGTTACTGTAAATGAAGATCCTCTCCCAGTGAATCTCTTCCAGCTGTCCTCCCACTCCATCAGCCCACAGCCCTGAGCCCAGGTCTCCCATTATGCCCGGTATCAAGCTGCTTCTCAGACCTTATACTCCAGTCCTGAATCCTCTCCTCTGCTTTTACCTCTGGGTTTTTTCTCCTGTACCTGTTCCATACAACCCATGTTGGCAAGAGGCTAAAGCCTGGAGGCGGGGCTTATCTGAGTCAGACTAGGGCTCCACCACCAGCCCTTGTGGCACGGCAGACTTTCCCCTATTTTGTGGTCTGTTTTTCTGTAGGTAAAGGATGATGTCATCAGTGTTAGTTCTTTCCTGGCTCCAGACTTATTCCACTGGTGACAGGTTTTAAAGCTATATTTCTGAATCCCTGGGTTGGTTTTAGGAGCCTTTATTTTTAAGAAAATGCTGTTCAAATTGATTTCCCTCCTCCAATTACATTGAATCTTTTTGCCTATGTTTTCCTCAACTTTTTGTTCTCATGTATGCATTTTAAATGTACTGTTTTTGAATGTGACAGTTGGACACTTGGCCCTGTGTAATCAGAACCAGACCCTTGAGATGGGATTTTAGGATATATTTCCATATTTCATATAATATTAAAGAAAGTTATTTGATAGCACTGTGCTTAATAGAAATCCTGGGAGCATTTGGATTTTGCAAGTGGATATGCATGGACAGTCTCTCCAGTTTCAACACTGGAGTTTATGTACCCTCTTTTGTAAAGGATGCACACAGCTTTGTTTTTGTTTTTGTTTTTTTTTTAATTTTTTTGTTGGTTTTTTGTTGTTGTTGTTGTTGTTTGATTACTTGTTTTGTTGTTTGTTTCTTTGTTGGTTTGGTTTGGTTTTATGTTTTCTAAAAATATTTTTATTTTGAGTTAAAAGCTTTACTAAGCTTTAGCAGCAGGGGAAGCAGGAGAGGATTATGCAATGTGGCATAAAAGACAAAAGGTTGTCTTTAGAGTTGTAGTAGATCAGGTATGGAGAGTGGCTTTTCCAAAGGCTTGATGACATTGTGGTGCCTGATGAAGGGAAGAAGGAGGCTGTTTTAGGGAAAGTACAAGAGAGATGACAGAGAAGGAGAAAATAAATGCAGCTGAAGCTGGAGGATTGACTTTTTCTGTGACTCAATCAAGTGAAAGCTCAACTGTTCCAGGATACCTCCTCTTCTCAGTCTCCTGGCCTGTCTGGAGATCTGCAAATAAGATGTCAAAACCAGAATTTTTTAGAAACTTCAGTCTCATCTTAACAAGTGGACATTAAAAAGAAGCAGCTCCTTGTGACCACCTTGGTTTTGGTGTGTCTGTGCACAATTGCATGGTGGCCGCTAACAGCCCTGTAAGGGGTATTTTCAGAAATTTGTCCTCTTGTAACAGGATTAATTCTGCTTCATTAATGCAGAAACAGGGCCTGGCATCTAAGGAGGAGAAACTTTCTGTTCCTCAGTCCTTTAGGAATCTTCAGTGATACTGTCAAACTGAATCTTCATGATGTCCCACACCATCTGGTAGTTGCTGTACAAATTACTTGATCAGCCAGAGTCTCTGTTACCAAACTGTATTTATGTTCCCTTTGGTCTCTGAAGGATGGTAGTTGTGCTGTGCATGGAACTGTGGCACTGAGGAGTCCTTTCTTGTGACGAGTCACACTTGAGGAGTATGTATTTGAGACTTGCATACTCTGCTGTCTCTGGAAGAGGCTGTGTCAAGACAAGTGAGTGTGAAATTCTCCCTCACTGCTCTTCTGGAAAATTTCTTTTAAGTAGAGATTTAAAACCTACTGCTATGTAGCTCCTAGAAAAGGGTAGTTGAAGATAGGGTGTTGGGGTGAGGCAGAAATAAATTTCCATTTTATTTCCTTGTTAAGTTAGCTGAATTTGACATGAGGCACTCAGAAAAATCAAGCTGATATGATGAATGTTCGAGTGCTAATGTTAGCTCTGTGAATGTTCTAAATGTAACAGGTAGCGCACAAAAATGAGAAGACGTTTTCTTGGTCCAAAGCATAAATTAGAAAGACAGCATCTTCAAGACAAGAGTGTGTCCAGAGATAGCAGTAGTGTAGAATTTTTTTTTTCCACATTTTAAAACAGAAATTATTTTTCCTTTAAGGAAGATAGATAAGGTAGGAATAGTCGTCTTCAGATTTGGAAATGAAAAGCATTTCCAGTGTAATGATGTTTCTCTGTTTTGTGACTAGTCAGGTTTGACAAGGATTTGATGGGGATGGGAGGAGGGTAGAAGTATTTTCCATGAATTCCAGGTTGTTTTCCCCAAAAAATCGAAATGGCCAAGCAAAGATTGCTATCTCCAGAATAGTAACTGTTTGTTTCCTGCAGAAACTTAGAATGAAAAAAATTTGGAACCTGCTGCTGCCCTGAGTGAGTTTTTTTTGTTTGTTTGTTTTCCAGATAGGCAGCAGCCAGCATTTGCTTGCTAAGAGAAAGTGCATCAGGCCTGTATGTAACAGCTCCACTTGAGAAGTGTGTGTTGAGGGTGATTCAGCTTCTTAAGTGTGTCATTCTTTGAAACAAATTTGAGTGGGAAACTGAGGATAGAAAGGGGAATCGTTCCTTGCCCAATGTCAGTCAAGTTTCTGTGATGCAAGAGGGAATATTTGGCAGTAATTCTCTGTTACTCAGTTTCTGAGTGCTAGTGGGAACTCTTCCAAAATAAATCTAGTCCAATAGTCTAAATGCCTTATTTTGTAGTTTACTTTTTGTGTGGTTGCTTTTGAATTAGAGTTAATGAATTTCCTGCTGCTGTCACAACAGACTTATTTAGAAGAAGACCAAAGAGTTCTAAAGTTTTCAGCAACAAGACACTGCTACTCCATGATCTGTATGGCCCTGTTCACTTGAGTGAATGGTCAAGATAAAAGGAAGTAGTAGGAAGTTTCTTGCCTGTTTTTCTGCTCTAAGTAATGTTAAATACATTTGAATTTAATTAAAAATGCTGATAGGAATCCTGGCTTGGACCTCTTCGGAGGAGTAGACTTTGCTGTAAACAGGATAGATGAAAGGAGGAGATCAAATAGAGGAGGTCACCAAATACAGCTGTCTCTGGAACAAAGAGCTGGGTTGGGCCCAGTGCAGGAAAGCCTCATCCTGTGTCAGGCACATCTGTCCTTTACAGCACTACGTTCAAAAGTCGTAGAAGAAAAGGTTGGATATCTTGGCTTTCCTATAGGTGTTTTAGAGGAGACTGTAGCATCTCTATGTAGCTGTTTTCACACTCTCAGAATTATTTCTTTTTTTAAGTGCTGTAAAGAAAGAAATACTAGGTTTGCTGAGGATATAAAAATGATGACAATGGTGAAAGCGCCTCAAGCAGTTGGTCTTGCAGAGTAATTGGAGGTGATGGAAAGCATCTTGGAACAGAGAAAGAAAGTGGTTGTAAGAGAAGGTAGAAAAGTAGAGGTAAAAGCTTTTAATTATGTTCAATGCACAAGCATGGTCTAGGCCTAAATATACTTCTCTCAATTCTGTTACTTTGATGTGAATATATAAGGCTTTTACAGCACCAGGAATTGTTTTTTCTTTGTCTTGTTTCTCCATTATAATTATTTGTCCACTGTCTCTTCTTACATTCAAACTTGACTTTAAGAATGGACCAGCACAGTTGCTATTATTTGTAAACCTGTTTTTTTTTTTAACTTTGCTGTAGCATTTTGTGTCCTTTCTTCCAATAGTAACTCTCATTTCGTTTTTCATCTCTTTCCTCACTATAAGTTGTACCAGCTAAAGTACTTTGCAGTAGAACATTCTGTGCGAATGCTTAAATGTCATCACCAAACTTTACGTGGTTTATACTGTCGTGAAATGAAAGGCATTGGTCATGGGGAGGCATGCTGCTTGGAAGCATTTTCAGATTGAAGGCTTTTTAGGCTGTTCCAAAAGTGAAAGCTGTATCAGCTAATCTTGCAAATACAAGATATATAAATCTTGCATTTGGAACAACTCAAAGCATATATGTATGTAAACCTTGTTAAATTTGGTTTTACATTTTGCTGTGCCTAGGTATGTCATAAAGGTCAGAAATGTGTCATATGGTCTGGACCTAGCTCCCTGGTAAAGTGATTCTAGTCTGTTTAATTTCACTGGATTTGAGATCATCAGAATTGAACTGTCTGATTTATCCTGGTTTAATGTCTCAGCTATCAGGCTCTTGGCATTTTTAGGGTCAGGACACTGCATGGTAAAGTGTTCCTTTCACTCTCCCCCAATCACTTCTGACAGGCTCTTTTATATCAGTAAAATTGTTTTCCCCCTTTCTTTTTTTTTTTTTCCCTATTTATTAAATAATCTTGTTTTCATATTATATCAAGTCAAAGGCTCAAATGTAATATCTGTACAGTAAACAAAAGTGAACTTTACCTAACTGTTCCTGCCTCACTGAAATACCTTCAATGTAGATTGTAAGAACAGTGTGAGGTCCCCTTAAGAATTTCAGCAGCTGTTTGATCATGCAACTGATGTTAAAGGGAAGGACAAGAAAATACCGTCCCACAGAGGGTGTAGCTAGATGAGTGGCTAGACGACAAAAGATGATACATGGCATTGGCCCCACCTCATATGTTTGTTTTTACTTCTAATTTGTCATATAAAGTATTTAGTGGGTTTTGATATGAAGGATAACTTGCTAAGGACACTATACCTGCTATGGAGATTTCATGAGAAGATGTCAGTACAATGACCGCATTCTGAAGTAGTGATTTCTGCAAACTGCTGAATGAATTCACATTGATCTTACAATACTGGAGGATCTGTCTTTTTTCATTTGGTAGACAGGAGGCCTCTTTCAGCTGCCAGTGGCTTTAACAGAAAGGTGAGCAGGCCCCAGCTATATTACAGACCTGTTTCCATAGGTTCAGTTTACTTTTCTGCTTTTGTTATGTGTCCCCCTGAAACCTGTGTTATTTTGTCTTGTGAACATGCTGGGAGGCTGTACCTCTCATGAGGTACAGCTTTTGTCTAGAATATTGACCTTCCGACAAATTTGTTAGTGGATAGCATGGCCTCCATGATTAGTTTTTTGTGTCCTCCTTCCCAGCCCCTTCAGAGCCATGTATAGATGATTTGGCTATTTTCTTCTTGCTGGGAGCAATTTGGTTTTGGTGTAAAGGTGAGAATTTTACTGCTGCTCTACTTACTATTTTTTCTTTTTAGGGAAAGACGTATACTCCAGGTGTAACTTGTTATAGCCTGCATCCCTTTGGACTATTCCTTGCTCTGAGGTCCTCAGCTTTTCCTTGTCATGGATTACCTGTTGAATACCTGGGTGTTTGTTATTTGCCATTAGGCGGTGATCCCCCTGTCGTGGCACTGTCATACCAAAAGGCCTTTGTTCAGTGCTAGTGACCATATGAGTCTCTGAGAAGCGAAGTCTTGCTTTCTTTTGCTGTTGCTCAACTAGATCTTTATATTTGTAAAAAAATGTAGTGGAAAGGACTGAGAGGGCTGATATGAAGATACCTGTAACTCTGAGTGTTCACTGTTCTGTTGTAACACATCTCCATTTTCAGAGACCTCTGCTTCCTGGCTAAGGTGTAAAGCCTCAAAATGTTAATTCATGGAGCTAGCTGCTACAGGGACAGCAATTTGAAGGATCACAATTTTCCCTTCCCAGACCTTACAAATCACATTCTTTATATAACCGTTTGGATCTCATTTTTATCCCTAGTGAAGGATCTTAGTTTAACAGGAAGAGTTTCCACACACAGATTGGCCATCTTTGATCATCCGTGTTCTCTTTCACTGAACCTTTTTCAGTTCTACTCTAGTGGAGGATATTAAATGTAGGATAGTGATGATCCCTGCTTTAGCCTCTACCTCTTTCCAAATAATCCTGAGCACTCTGTATACTTCTGAAGGTAAAGAGTCTTCTCTACTACTAAGAGCTGGGTTCTCTATGGAACTGTCTGTTCTATCATCAGGATTTTTCTCCTGGTTGGTAGTAATCTGTCTGGCGTCCATCACTGCATGTGTGAGGTTGGAGTTGGGTTCCCTGCATGAGCTCCATTTCACTTGCCATTTTGTTATCCAGTCATTTGATCTGTAGTTTCCTATAGTTTCACTTGCTGCTACTTTCACATTTTTTGTGCTTAGCTGATGCACTGTGAACTCATCAGTGAAAACACATCATAAATAATAACATGATAAGAAAATCTACAACTCTTCTATCTGGAGTATAATGTATTATGGATATTGGTGTTTGAATCAGTCAGTGCTTATAACAGATGAAATGTAATTTGGTGTAATTCAATGTAGAGGTTCTGCTGGCGTGATGAATGAGGGACATGCCAATGTCTTCTCACCAGGATCTCCAGATGGAGTTTCCCGTGCACACTGTACCACGTGCATTTTATGTATGTTTGAATATAACTTAGTTTCTTGGGTAAACTTTAAGATTTATTTTATAGATATTTGAACACACTTTATTTCTACATGCGACTCTTTTTATATTTCAGAATTGTTTTGTACCTATGAAAAGTGAGCAGAAACATTGCTATACATCAGCAGTGCTATCCAAGTGCCAACTTCATTTCAGCAGAACACCTGGATTTCCAGCACGTTCTTATTACCTGGAAGAGTAATTTAATAGATTTTTATGAGTAAAGGCAAATGTTTAGAAAAACTTCTGCTTACCAAATTGGCTTTTGTCTTCCTGCTGCAACTCAGGTGTAGTGTGTTTGCTGAGACCTCTTTTGCTGGATGTCGTCCCAAGTATTCGACAGACTGCTGCCTTGGCTCTTGGGAGACTTGCTGATTATGACGTGGAGCTGGCAGAGACAATCGTGAAGGCAGGCATTCTGCCACAGCTCATGTGTTCATTGCCTGAGGAGAATGTAAGGCATGATTGTTCTCTTAAGTAATATATTTTTTAGCTATTATACAGGGAAAGGGAAATCTTTCTGTATCAGCATCTGCTGTTATTCTAATAGGACAGTAAATGTATCAAAGTCAGAGCAGCATGTAAGTTTGAACCCCTGAGAGATCACTGTGTACTGTATGCCTAAGTCTGACTTCAAATAAGCTTGACTTTAAAATATTGTATTACTGTTTAATGCTCTATAGGAAATACATTCGTTGCACTGTAACATTTTTTAGAATGTTGAGTGATGCATTGTAAAAGGTTCCTCTTCAAAAAGGAGACAGTTTGGAAGCTATGGTGATAATTGACTGGGTTTTGTCCCTAATACTGAACACATGTAAAATAGATATAAAGCCCCTGAACTTCTGTAATGAAATACTTTGTATCTCCAAACGAAGGCCTTTGGAAATCTGTAGCATGAGAAATAACAAACCTGACACAGGAAAATATATGGAAAGGTTTTCATCTTCATATTTGTCAAAACCAAATAAAGTATAGTTACAATTGCAATGCAAATAAATCTGTTGGTCTCTTTCACTCCCTTCCTAACATTTTTCAAGTTCTGTGTCATGATGCTAACCTAGATTAACAGAAATACTTTGAAGTAAGATTCCTAACAGCTGGAAACTGACAGTCAAAGGGTTAAGTGCACTGATATCACAACCATATTATGTTGCAGCTTTGATTGAGGAAAAGTAGGTTTTCAATGGAAATATAATTTGGGAAAGCATATATTTTAATTTTTGAGGAAAACAGATGTAAATGTACTCATTGCATACTTTTTGCACATATAGAATCATTGCCTATACAATTAAAATAGAAAAATAAAACACTAAAGAAAAACTTTGATGGCAAGATACTGATATAGTATAAAAAGAAAGTGAAGATTTTAATTAGACAAAGTTATAAGCATTTTGGTTATTTTATTTCTATTTTTAAGGTAAGATGCAGAACAAAACTCTATCCACTGTTGGTTTGGAAACTACCCCCTGCTACAACTTGAAACCCTCATTAAATTGACTCGAGTACCTTGAGATGGAGTAATTAGGGGAAGCAACAGCAAGACTTGTGTGTGGTCATGGAAAGCTTGCTACGCCTTGGTGACTGAGGGCAAGTGAAGGAAACTCATCCAGTTCACGGAGAGTTTAGCAAGCAGACAGTTTGTCACTTCACACAGGCAAAATAACCTTTTTCATTCCACTCACTTTTAGTGTATCAACATCTGTATTTAAGGATGAGATTCTTTGAGCACACAATGAATACTATTCCTACTGATCTATGGGGAACAGTCACAGGGTGACATCCCAGATCAATGTTTTATCAATTAAACAGGGCAAAATTCAGTATTACAGCATATTCTGACTATGCCTGTGAGTACGGTTTGTTTGTGAAGAATGTGTTTTGAGTAATGAAAACAAAGGAGTGTTTTTCTTTGCCAGGAACATAATTACTTAACAGAAACAACATATTTGTACAGACATAGACTTATGTAAACAAATATGGCTACATCAAGTTCAGCAAAACTTATATTATCTAGGGATTTGACCATTTGTCTCTACTGTTTCCCTTAACTTCTGTTCCACCTAAATGAGGTTTAATGCTTTGCTTGTAAATGATGTTTAATATAAGGTCTACCTGCTTGTAGACCTTAACTTAGAAAACTGGATTTTTGATGTAATATCAGTACTGGTAAACTAAGGAAGGTAAGGGCATGTGTGGGAGCACTGAAAGATGACTATGCTCATTAATCAGTAGCATGCTCTCTGATGTGGTTTTAGCCAATGCCAGCCATCGAACTACTCAACAATCCTTGGCCATGGTTTAAGGGATAGCACAAGGCAGGAACAGTTTCCAGTAGCATAGATGAGGCCATTGTACTTTGAGGAAAGAGGAGTTTAGGTGGATGGATGTGTTATGCTGTGTCACCTTCCTTTAGGGCCAGGGAGTGGGCCTGGGTATATTATATTTCCTGGGGGCCATTGCAGATACTGTTCTTTTGCCATATCTTAGTGCTTTAGATCAGGCTTTTGGAGGTGTTTAGGTACCTTACAAGATGCACAAAAGCACTCACATGACTCTTTGTTTTTCTGGACTTGATCCAGAAGGAATGTGGGCTTTGCATTGTTTAAATTTTGGGTACCCTGACAGTAGGACTAGCACTGTAAAGTGCCCAGGCTCCCTGTGCAGAGCAGGGGAGAATCAAGCATCTTGGGATGAGATCAAAACCAGCTGGCATAAGGAGAGAGAGCCCTCTAGAGCTTGTCCATAGGGATCATCTGTCAATACCCAGACTGGAGGGCATACTCCAGGTGCATAGACATAGCTGCAGCTTATTTGTGTCCCCATGAATCTTGTCCTTCGTGAGGGAGTGGAACTGTCTTTCTCACAACATGGTTTTCCATGGCCAGAGTATTTTAACGGGGCTCTGGATTTTGAAAATGTAAGGCAGTAGAAGAAACGTAATCTTCAGCATCCATATCCTAATGATGGTTATAAAACTGCAGGAGGAGACTGAAGTGTGACTTTTTGAGGGAAGACTTAACTGTGCTTTTAGAAGAAATCACCGCTGCAGTTTACATGGGAACCCCATGCTGTGGGCAGTGTCATGTATTGTATACATAGTGAAAGCATTATTTGGTTGAGCACTGAGGGAGATAGGCAGAATTGACACAAGAACTTAGACTTCATGTGCTCCTGTGACAAAAGGGCCAGGGTGCTTAGTCGTGTTCAAATTGAGCTTTTTCTGGACACAGGCAGGAGTAAAATTGCAGGCTGATTGATCAAAATGGAGGGTTATTCAGTACTGGGTGTTGGTGAGATGGGTTTTCAGTATCCTAGCTGTGGGTTTTAGGCAGTATTTAGGCATTGCAGGATTCAGATCCTAAACTCTTTTATTGGATATAATTCTCTCTGTCTCAGTTTCCTGTTTTCAGATAGAAGTAGTGTTTTCTCATCGAGATGTTATGAGGGTAATAATTTTAGAAAGTGTAAAACCTTGCAAGTGTTACAGATGGGTAGAATTATTTTAGGAGCTTGCCCTGCATAACCTGTGTAATCTGGTTAAATATGTTAAGAGTTATTGTTTTTTCAGCTCTTGTTGTTCACTACTCACTTAAACAAATAGACTTACCTAGACTAGTTTTTTTCCATATCCTTCTAGCTCTCCTTTTTCTGTTTGTTTATGCACTTGCGGCAGATTTTACGTCATGAGCTGTCCCAAAGAACTGTAGGTTCATTGTTTGCATGATGCCTAGTGGTCCTGATTTGGATCTGTATGAGATATTGCTGCTACTAAAAAAGTCTAATTTAGACATGTCTGTACTATATTATGCTTTGAACTTCTTAATGTTAGTGAAAGTTTGTTTGTTTCTGATTTGTCTAGCGTTACTACAAGAAAGCAGCTGCATTTGTGCTGAGAGGAATTGCTAAACATTCTCCACAACTAGCTCAGGCAGTAGTTCAATGTGGAGCATTGGAAATGCTGGTGATTTGCTTGGAGGATTTTGACCCTGGAGTCAAAGAAGGTGCATCTTGGGCAGTTGGGTATATTGCCCGACACAATGCAGGTAACAAGTTTCATGTGTGTTATCTTTTAGCCTAATGTCATGTGATAATAATAATAATAAATTGTGTTATTTTGATGAACAGAACAAGATGTTTTTTCTTCTCTACTGTTAAAAAATTTTAAATTTGGGATAAAATCCTAGTGTAACTGTACCATTCCAACAATGCTGTACCTTTTTGTGGGAAACTGGCGTACCTGACACCAGCAGTGCCCAGTTATGAGAGGTGCTTTAACAGGAGATGTGTTGGGCCCATGGCCAGAAAACGACACTCTGCTTTATTCCTCTTCATGAAGAGATTTCTGAATCTTTATATATTGTGTAGGTGTCATTGCAGAACCAGGTTTCTTTTGCTTGACATTAGTTCTTCTTTTATATACATAGTTGAATGGAGAAGCCTAGGGAGCAAGTTTCATTCAGCTTACAGTAGTGTTTGCACAATAAATAGACCAAATTTATTGCACTATGTTGTCATTAGCCAGTGGACCACACTACTCTCTGAGAGTCAGGAATAGATCCTAGGAATCCAATATTGAGCAGTTCACTGCTGTCTCACAGGCAGTTGTATAACTCACTGGTGGTGTCATGTTCCTATTTAAAAGCTGATCCACATGGCTGATAGTTCTTTGACCAGCTATTTATATAGTTCAAGTAAAAGTTTAGACTGTGAATGAAAGAACTGAGGGAAAAAACTGCTAGCTGGAAGGGGTGGGAGAAATGGTTAGTGTTTGTATTGTTCAAAGCTAAACTAATTTTAGGATCATAACATTAACTCATGGTTTTATATTTGGTTTTGGCTCTAAAATGTACATAGACTGATTTTGAAAGTGATTTTCTTTTTTAATCAATACAGAATGTTGGACTGCAGAAGGCATGGGAGATTCCCCCTTCCCACTTAGAGGGTTAGCTTACTGGGACAGTCTCCAAAGTTGTTAGCACCTTTCTAACAGACTGCATTTTCTGGGGAACAAATTAATTCTTGGGACACCTCTCTGGTAATGATTTTTTATCGTTTGGTCATCAAGATTGAATTCCACCCTTGGTGGAAAATGTTCCTTCCATTGGAAAGATATTTATTTAAGTATCAAAGGCATTCATTTGTATAAATGTGTATAGTGTGTATGTGTCTGTGTTATTCTTAACATAAACGTTTCTGCAGTTTTGTTATGTCACTGAATCAATATTGACTCACTTCAATTGCCCTTCATGCTATTCACTGCATGAATACTGACTGAGCTTTAGGGTGATCCAGTTCACTCTGTGACAGCGTTGTCTGCAAAGATGGAGGTGATGTGGGGGTATTAAAGACAACAAATTTCTTGTACAAATTTTTATTCTGTGGTTATGAATAATTTATTTACTGATGTTGAATGGGTGCATACCTTATGTTAATTTACAGTGACAATAAGAACAGCATCCTCAGAAACTAGGTTGAAATTGTGAGTGCTACCAAGCTGCAACCATCAGGGCATAGACAGATCACTAGATGTAATCAGTAAAAAAAACCTGAATGCCAAAAGCCTACCAAAAGATTCCTGAAAAAATTGCCCAGGTACAGCCAATTTAGGGGATTTACCTGCCTCTATAACACAGTCACAGGATGTCTCTAAAATGATTGTTGAAAGTAGAGGAGTTATACTGACAAAAGGGTCACTCTGTGCATCATATATTTCTTACACTGCTACAAGCATGCCTTTGCAACATGATATTGTTGGAGATGGGATACAGAGATAGAGAAATGGGATAGAGAGACTTTTTATTATCAATAGCTGGTGTTTACTATTTAAGAAACTCTGGATTAGACTGACATGCTCCTGTTGACAAAATTTGGTGGTTATGATTTTCTGTCATTGACTGTCTGTGGACACATAATGCAGCTTAAACTGAAATGGTTTCCCCCGGCCACAAAAGGTTTTTCAGTTTCAAAAATTGCTGCAGTTCTGGACTGGGACAATATTAAGACAGGACTTTTTCTCTCTCCTAAAAAGATTGGGGGGTGGGGAGATTTGTTTGCCACAACAAGAAAAGTTCAATAATTAGGGCATATCTCTTGGATTAAAGTCCTGATTTGTTTTAGGCAGGATGTGAACCTCTGTCTTCATGAGTGCAGTCAAAGTCTCCTGGCATTCAGTGGTAACTGCTTGCAATGGTGAGGGTCTCTGCTTTTAATCAGAAATTGCATCATGACCCAGTAAAGATACTAAGAACTGAAGCGAGTGTATGTTCTCATGAAAAGAGCCATTTGAGAAATTTCCATTTTGAGAAATTGAGGCTTCCCCCCCACCTCCCAATGAAAATACTCTGCTTAGCCACTTCTATACTAACTTCATACAAAAATCTCTTAAAATGCAGTTCTTCTGTGAACAGATGTCTCCAGAAGGCCTGTGAGATTTTAGGTAAAGACAGATGTCTCATGAGGTTTCAAGATGCTAGAAATCTTGCTAGGTCAGATTCCAAAACTGCTCTTGCAACTCCTCTCTTTCTTTCCCTTTGAGCTGAATTTCAGATACTGATCTTACTCCAGAGTGTACAAATCAATGTGCTGTGATTTTGCCATTCATTATTTCACTATTTGCATTTAAAAAGAAGTGTAAAGTGTTTCAAATACCGTAAATACGACCAGGTCCATGAAAAATATTTTGTAATATTTTGCTTATACCATATGCAGTTAAAGTGCAAAGTTGTTTTTTTTGAAGTATGCAAGTAATTTGGATTTCCATTTGCTTTGTCTGCATTAAAGGTGTAATTTATTAATTGTCTCATACCTGCTTCAGTATGTTGTAAATATACTGTAAAGGTTCTTCAGCTCTTCAGTGATTTTGAGTCTAACCTCCATCCTCCTTATGAAAGGTTTTCCCACTGGTTCCAGTGGAATCTTTAGCACTGTGATTGTAGTGGGCTGCATAAACCTGATTTTGAAGTGCAGCCTTTGGGTTACTAGTGGGAATTAGAGTGTTTCTATGTGGCCATAACATGTTCACACAGTCCTCAGAAAAATACAGTATTGGTGGTTGTTTTGGTCAAAACCTGTTGTTTCCTGTGGATGCACCTGCTACAGCAAGGTCTGTTTGAGAACCCTGGTCTTGACTGAAACTTGCATTTCCTTCCAACCAGGGGTTTTGCTGCTGCTCTACTATGGGGATATAATATTGTATATTGTCAATATAATATTGAGCTGATTTTCTTTCTCTGGGGACAACCTGGACATTTACTTTCTCGCCTTCATTTTTTTTCCTCATCTATTTTTTAAAATCCATACTATTATTGCCAATGTGTTAATATTAGTAGGGTTTTTTTTAACACCTTAAACTAGCTTAAGATAAGCCTGTAAGACTTCCCATTGTTTTCAGTGGGTATGTAGGTAGGATCTTGACTCCACTTTGTTGGCTTTCCCCTCTTCCTGATCATATAAACTCATGACAAGTCTTCAACTTGCTTTGAATTAATTTCTTCATCCATGATGAGTACTTTTGTATTGAGACCAACCAGCGCAACTCTAGTACAACTTCTAGTTGTACTAGAACTGATGGCATCTCAGACTCCAAAATCTGTCTTTATTAGTCTTTCTTCTACATCCATTTGGGTCTTGTCTGCAGCATCTCCACTCGCTATAAAATCTTCCTTATGTAGATCTGGGTGAAAGCGATTGATTTATGGTCAGTTTTGAGCCGTAGTTCTCTTGCGTCTGAACATGTGGAGTTCAATTTCCTTACTTCACACAGGGAGAAGTTCAACTTTATCGTCGTGTACTTGGACAAGTTCCTTAAGTTGTACCCCAGTGTGAGTTCCAAGCCTGTGGTTTTTGTAACCTTCTGTGGAATTAAAATAGGTCCATACATTAGCTTTTCTCTGCTGTCTTTCTGCTCTGCAGTTATGGGTCTTGTCTTTGCCCTTATAATAAAGCCTTGATGTAGTATTTGGAACAGTATTTTTTGTAATTTGTTTCAGTTATTTTAATTTTTTCTTACTGAATATTTCGTTTTGAAGACTTCTAATTGCTGACTTTGTTTTTGCCTCTAACTCCTTCTCAGTCTAAATTTTTCCCCACCTCTGTCTATGTTTCTAATTGGATGGCAAAGTTTCATGAATCCTTTGGTATATGATCCACACTGAAGATGTTCTACAAGTAGGAAGATTGATTGAGCCTTTTCTTGAGGAAAAAAAAATAATTACAATTTATAATAGAATCATTAAGACTTAGAATTGTAATTTTGGGCTGAATTTGCAGGGAAACATGATGGGAAATACTGTATTTCCTTTCTTTCCTGCCTCAGCTTTTCTGTTTTTCTGACAGTCCATTTACGACTTGTCTGTCTTGACACATGGTCCAGCCCTCCATGTGGTAAGTTATTAGCCATGAACGTTATAAACACCACTGGAAGAAAAACCATTTAATTACCCATGACCAACAGTAACCATCAGTATTTAAATGATATCAGACTTCTAACAGCAAGAATTGATTTAAATTGAATCAGATTTAGTTTGCTCTTTTGACATAACTTTTACGGTTACTTTTGCATGCCTGAGTGTAGCTGTGACCTGAAAGTATTTCTCATTCTTTCCCTGCTGGAACTTCATGATTTTAGCTCATAAGACATCAAAGAAGCCCATTTTTCTAGCATTGTGTCCCTCTTGACATCAGATTCTTGATTTGAGTAGACTCAAAATGAGCAATGGAGCTGGTTGGTGTGAGGTTCTGAAGCACGGTTGGAGAGGTTAATCTGGACTGTTGCTCAGTAGATCACCATGTGTTCCACTTGGTCAGTGTTCAGCAGCAAAACACGACCTGAAGAAACTGAGCATGGCTTCTACACAAAAAGCTGACTGTAGCTTATACCACTTATATTGATTAGCTCCTTTTCAGATTTGTTTTTACATACATTTCAGGTACATTTCACTTCAGATTTTTAAAACTGAAGATATGGCATTTGAGTTTTGTTGAAATCTTATGGTTTGTGTATTTTGAGGATGCATGCACTGCATTTTCAATCAAATATTTATTTTAAAAATGAACTTTGTAGAGTTAATTTTACAGATTCACAGAATGTTCTGAATTGGAAGAGACCCAGGAAGATCATCAAGTCCAACTCTTAAGTAAATGGCCTGTACAGGGGTCGAACCCACAGTTTTGCTGTTATTAGCAGTATGCTCTAGCCAGCTAAGCTAATTTCAGGGTATTATTTAGAAATTACTGCATGATTTGTTTTTTTTTTTTGATGTAATATTTATATTTGTATACTCTAGCCAACTAAGCTAATTTCAGGGTATTGTTTAAAAATTACTACATGATTTAATTTTTTAATGTAATATTTATATTTTCTTTAAAATATTGTATCATAAAATAACATACAGTGTAAATATTTGACTTATCACATGTATTGCAGTGTGTGGCTATAACTCACTAATTGAAAACCAATCTGGTCTGGAACATTATTTGGATATTAACAATGTAATGATGACATGACTTACAGATTTCATGAAAAACTATATTAGTCTATGTATATTTAATGAAGTATGCTGTATTTTTCTTAGTATGAAAATCTCTTTATGGATGGACTATAAATCAAAAGCTAAGTTAGAGTCTTGAAATACAACAGCCATATGTTGCCATGGTACTGTAAGTCAAGATAAATGTTAAAGATAATAATGGATATGCATAATAAGGTGTAGCAAAACTGAACGAAGAACCTAATAGATTATTGAATCCCCTATGGTTTCTACCACTTTTTCAACACTATTTTAAAATAGCACAGCTTAGTTATAATACAAATTTTGCTTCTGATATCCAGTAATTCTCATTTTAGGACTGTGATTAATGCTGCATACACAGAGAGAGCTAATGAATTTCTAATAGTGTAATTTTTGTCCATATCAGCTAATCACACGCTCAGATTTTTTGTTTTGTTTTGTTTAAGGTGCAGTTAGTTAAGGATATTGTGCTAATCTCAGACACACAATGTCATTGATGATGTTTCTCATTTGTCTAATTGTGTATGATAACATTTTCTTGTCATTAAAGTATAAATTCTGTCTCATCCCATGTATGGTAGCAAAGACTAGTTTTGATCAGCAAGTTCCATTTTTGCAATCTTTTATGTAAGAGAAATCTTTTATGTATGTTTTTTGTATTTTTGTTTTTGGCATTTGATCTATGCTAATATCTGCTTATCATTTAAAGAGGGTAAAATGCTCTCTAATTAGCTGGTTGATAAAATTTTGGTACTTTGGCTTTCTGTGTTGTTGTTAGCCATGCATAAAATGCTTTCCTATTGATCAGTGTAGAATAGCCAGGGTTTAAACAGCTGACATCTGCTTACTTTAAAAAAAGAAAAAGAAAACAGAATAACAAACCATTTCAGCCTAATCTACCTCAAATGTGTGCATGTAAATGGGGGTCCATCTATTGACCTGCATTCTTTTCAGTTGTGGATTGGTCCACACGGTTTATGAAACCAGGAGGGCTGATTTGAAATGCAGATGTCGAGACAGTGAACTACACCCTCCCCTTTTTCCTTTGCTGTATCTGTCAGGGTGAAAAATGGCTTGCACAAGGGTCAGTCACCCATACTCACTTAATTACTTTCCTTGGACCTACAGAACTGTCACAAGCTGTGGTGGATGCAGGCACTGTTCCTCTTTTAGTGCTCTGTATCCAGGAGCCAGAAATTGCTTTGAAAAGGATTGCTGCTTCAACTCTCAGTGATATTTCAAAGCATTCTCCAGAGTTAGCACAGACAGTAGTGGATGCAGGAGCTATCGCTCACTTAGCTCAGATGATCCTGAACCCTGATGCTAAACTGAAGGTACATTTAATTTTTTTTAATCTCCATTATACCAGTCATTACTTGAGATTGAGTCAAAGACACGGATGTGCGTATTTATTTAGAAGCTCTTGGTTTGGGTATTACAAAATGTAACCATGTAGTTAGTGACAAAGAGTTCTGAACATATTTACAAATTTAGCTACTGGATATAAACTGCAGCTCTGTGAGGAACAGCTAAACTAATCCTTAAAGTGAGTACTATGGAGTTTTTTTAGAAATATATAGTATATGAAGAATGCAACAGATACTTTTAATAGATAAAATTTGCACATTTCAGTTACACAAAAGGTTTTGTGTACTAAAGATTATACGATAAGGCAGTTAATAGTGGACTTATTGTATTTTAGAGTGTACTATCTGATGTGAATAGCCGTTGTCAAAGGTTTAATCACTAGCATTTAATTGACAAAAAAATCGTTTCTTATTATAAATTTTCTATCTAACTCTACCAAACAGAAGACAACATAAAATGCCACAAAAATTTCTTAATATAAATCGAACAGATCAAATTTCTGCAAATAAAAATACTTTCTACAGATTTTGCTAAATTTTAGATTACAGTTTTAAATGGTGTATATATATAGATTTTTTTTTTTAATACATACAAGCTTGAATGGGATAAAACAAAAGAGAAACTTTTATTCAGGAACCAGTGAATGTTCTGTGCCATTATATTTGTGCATGAATTGACTCAGTGAATTGTAAAATAGTGGTAATTGTTTTCCCTATCCTGCTTTGTTTTCCTTGATGCAATGGATTTTTGTGTGCAGGGGTAGTGTGTGTTGTGGGATGTTTGTATTCTATTGATTTTATAACAATTTTTATTTACTAGCGTCAGGTGCTGTCAGCTCTAAGCCAAATAGCAAAGCATTCGGTGGATCTTGCAGAGTTGGTGGTTGAAGCAGAAATTTTCCCAGTTGTGCTCACATGCCTGAAGGACTCAGATGAATATGTCAAGAAAAATGGTGCAACTTTAATTAGAGAGATAGCAAAGCATACGCCTGAGGTAAAACCTTGAAAATGCAAATACAAGGTCATATCATTAGATTTTACACTTTAAATAAAATACAGGATTATTCTGTCATTTGCTTTTCGAAAGGGAGGGCAAATGGCTGTTTGGCATGTTCATTGGAAAATATGGAAATGGTTGCTGATATTATGAGATGTGTATTGAATATGAATTGGGTTAGGAAACTGGGAATCATAAAATGTATACCTAGCTATTTCATTCTATGAGATATCAGCACAGAGAGGGAGTTCTTGGCTGACAGTACTGTTAGTCCTAGATATTAAAAATATTATGAGAAATGCCTCACAGAAGTCACGATACCAGCTAATAAATTGCAAGATCATTCTTTAACAATAATAGATGGTATGTGTCTTTTAAAAAATCTTCAGGGGTGCTTGGATCACATTTTAATTATTTTTCTAGTGACAGCGAAGGTCAAAAATTTTCTTATTTATTATTAACCTGATGGTAACTTGAGTTTGTAATTTGAGTTTGAGCATTTACAGTATTTTTGCCCATAGGAATGTGAGCATGTTTGGCAAAGTCAATACAAAATAAATAGGAAAACCATATAATTATAACTATGTTAATCTGCCAGATCACAGAGATAATTAAAAGGCTCTAAATATGACTTTAGAATGAAATGTAAGCCATGTATTTGTGCAACACACTAATGCTGAGCATAGTACTTTCAAAATTACGATACTAACTTAACAACTGAGAAGTGTTTAAACATGAATGTTGTGCAGTTTCTTCAGCCTGCTAGTCTTTAAGCTGGTGATAGAAGTTTACAGTTTCTGGGATATACCTAAAAGCATGGAAAAAATAATAATAATAACTAATTTCTATGCATTATTGATATAATACATATTCTACTGCTGTCCCTCAAGTGATGTGAGAAGTTTGCTTTTGGTAGAAACCCATGTTGCACAGCTTGATTATAATTTATAAGCACGGCTATGGAATTTGGCATTCTGGGGCAGACTCACCCATCAAGTGTGTTCCTGGACACTTCCCTCAGAGCATGCTAGCATGGCAGAATGATGCAGCCCAAGTCAGTTTTGCACATCCTGAACAGTTGTCCTTGGCTTCATGCCTTGGCATGAGGATCCACAGAGGATTTTGTGCCACAGAGGTAATTTAGAATGCAGGTGAGAGGAGGAATGGGCCTTTCCCTCTGTCACTGCACAGGCCATAGGATGTTAGTTTGGGAATGAGGGGGCACTAGGATGAAACAATATCTGGCTCAGTAGGTGCATCGTCAAGATCAGTCATGTGCTAGGCTGTCATTTGCACATTTCTCTGGTGTGTGAGGATGGAGTTGAGAATATATCATTCCATGCTATATAGCATCAAGGATTCAGAACCCTGATTTCCTTGCAGTAAAGTCAATCAAATGCAGTAGCAAATTAGCCTCACTCCTGAAAACCTGATGCTGCACTTAGTTCCCAGCAGTCTGTGTGATCACTCTTATCCCAGCTTTATTTTGTAAAACAGGAGCAATACATTAAAAGGCTTCTCTGGTGTGGTTCTTTATGCCTGTTGATACTTTACAGTATCTAATCTCTTGTGTTTATCTTTTCAGCTCTCACAGTTTATAGTAAATTCAGGTGGAGTTGCTGCTGTGATTGATTGTATTGGCAGCTGCAAAGGGACTGTCAGACTGCCTGGCATCATGACACTTGGTTATGTGGCGGCTCATTCGGAGAACCTGTCAATGGCAGTGATTGTCTCCAAGGTCAGCTATCACTTTGTTCTCTTCCTGTAGTTCTTCAGCAGTATTCTTTGGTACAGATACAAATTAACATAGGCGGAGAATGTATTTTGTGACAGGATTATATACTTGCTCTTGATGAATGCACTTTCTCCTAGTGTTGCTGCTTTCTATGACTGAAATTATGTGGTGACCTGGAAAAAGGGTGTCTTTATGGTGTTGAACCTTTTACAAAACATCCTGGATTAGTTGGTATTACAGTGCATGATTTTTCTGTGTTGCAATTGCATTGGTACAGAAAATAAGTTACTGAATTTCTGCTTCCTCTTAAAATGTATATTTGTGGCTGCATCAAAAGCTTCTTTGAAACAACTATGTTTAATGGCATAATGGTTCTTCATTGTACTAGCATGACTCTGCTAGTACTGATAGAATATCTTGCAACAGCTATCTTCAGACTTGAAAAGACCTCAGTTTCTAATGTAGTGTAGTTTGATTCAGTTGTGCAAGTGACATTTCAAGTGAGTAAAGTTATACATTTTCAGGTTTAAATACATTCTTCTGGGCAATGATATAGAAGAGGGAGAATTTGTAATGTTTGCAATAGGTGAAATTAGTGCCTGGCTTTGTAGTCGGATGTGAATAATACTAACTAATGACAGAAGGAAGGAAACAATTTCACTAACATTTTTGATCCATTTTCACACCATGTCAGTCATTTAAAACATATCTATGAGTGGAGTAACAAAACAATACAAACAAAGGAACAGAAATGTCTTCTAGTAGAAATGCAAGTTGAAAAATGGAAGTTGCTTATGTATATACTATATACAACATAGTATAGTATGTGGGGAAAGTAGGAGTGATTAAAAAATGCTCTTCTGTATTTTAAGACTAAAGAAATAGATGCTTTTTTCTTGACATCTCTGGAGACCCTTCTCCTCTGGATTTGTCTGTCTTCACTTGTAGGAATGCCTAGAGCAAATATGCTCCTGCTGTTGAGTGCTTGACATTAAGTGGGATGAAACCAGGATTAAGTTCTGGAGGAAGCCCCTAAGTTAGAATGATTCCTATCTTAACTAAATGGAACTGCTGTGAGAGCTGTTGTAGGGATCTGGGCAAACTTTGATGAAATTAAATACGTTAATGAATGATCCAGAAAAGAAATAATAATAAACCTGGATAAACCCAAAACCCATTAAAGAAAAACTGCTTCAGGGGAAATTAAGCTCGTGGAGTAGTACATAGTGCTGAGGACAGGGCTTGGTAAACTGGAACTATTTGAAAGAAGTGGACCATGGCACTAACCATATGCATTTAGACACTGATGATGTTATGATGTTATGTTCCATTCCATGGTACTCTAACCTGGAAAGGATGGATTTTGAACAATGATTTTTGGGATCATACTAGACAAACACTTCATTGTGGTCTTCTGCTGTAATGCAGTGGCAAAACCCCCCACAATTTAGTCGTTTGTGGTATGAAAGAGTAGAAGATGAAGCATTATTGGAAAAGAGAAGTTAGTCTATTTGTTGTAGTAATATATATAGTTCCACTGTCTGTATTTGAAAAGTATCTTGGGGATAAAACCCAAAATAACAAAGCAGAAAACTGCAGAAAAGAGTAGAGAAGGATTCATGTGATGGAGAGAAAGGTTTTTGGGATAGAGGTTTAGTAGCCTTGCCTTACCTCAATTAGCATGAAATGTTTCCTATTGGAGTGTTTTGGCATAAAATACCAGCTACTAAGTAGTTGTGGAGAAAGTATAACGACTCTGAACCAGAACACCTTTAGTAACAGCTGGATGTGAGATCTCCATCTCTTAATGTCTGTAAATCAAGAGTTGAAACCCTTCTTGAAGTGATTGGGTGAGTCAAACATGAACTACTGGACTCAAGAAGAGGTTGATAAGTTGAAATTTAGTGCTGTGGCTGTGGATAGTAAAAAAGAAAGATTCAGTGATTGAGCCCTTCTAGTCTTAAACTGATGTCATAGAATCATAAGCACTCAGATTCTTTTATTTTCAGTTTGAAGAAATCTGCCGCATTTACTCAGTACAGCCTGAATTATGTTGTGTATTCTTCTAATACCTTAAATTTGCATGTTTGTTCAAACTGCTTTCTGACTTAGAACATTGAATCTGTTTCTTTTTACCTATATTTATTAAAATTTATTAATAATTCTTCCAAATCATGGTACTGTAAACATGTGACACCACTAGCATGCGTTCTCTTGCAGCTTTTTAAAAGGGTGTAAATAGAGAAACATTTTCTAACTACCTGTATCTGTTTCGCATTGTCATTCCCTGGTCTAGATTAGTAAAGGTTGTGCTTTTGATTAATGCTACAGGGAATATCACCACTGTGTAACTGCTTGATAGAAGAACATGAAGATCATATTAAGGCAGCAGCTGCTTGGGCCTTGGGACAGATTGGAAGACATACTGCTGAGCATGCACGTCATGTTGCAATAGCAAACGTGCTGCCCACACTGCTCGATATCTTTGTGGACACACGCAGCTCAGAAGATCTTAAAATGAAAGCAAGTAGATGTGTAGTATGGTATAATAATTGTAATCAAGAGGTTTAAGTGCTTAAAAGCTACTAAATTATATGTGTTTTTATTGATGCTTACTGAGCTTTCCTGGGTGCAGAGTGTCTGAAGACTGTGTCATTTATTAGGGGACTGGCTGGTCCTAATGTATGTGCATATGCTGTATACCAAATCATATGCTACAGCCACCACAGTCTAATCTCTTATTTTTTTCCCAGTTTAGATCAGAGTTGCATAGACCCATAAATGCTGTAATTTCTTGTGACTCGTTTCTAATTATCCACTTCTTTTTTTGCAAGTATAAGCTCTTGCAGAAAATATTATAGTCCTGGTAATAATTTTGCCTACATTTTTATTATTATAATAAAACTGTAACAGCTAATCAAGGCTCTGCTCCTTAAAACATGCAACTGCCCATGTTTAGGGCCTATCTTTGTGTGGGAGCTAGTAGAGTTGCAGTTTAGTAAAGTGTATTTCTGAGCAACAGTGAGAGTGTAATAGGACAGGATATGATCTCCCATGTTGCACTATGCTTCTGTACATTCCACTGAAATACCACGTTCCGGATCTGTAAAGTAACTTCTATACAGTAATTTCCAGTGGTCCAAATATATTGAAGCCAAATTGGCTGTACCTGTAATACTGCCCAAGAAGGTCACTACTGCTTGTATCTGTCAACATTCAGTTTGTTTTCAGAAATATGCACCAATGCACAATTGTTTCACTCTCTCTTTTCCCCCCTGCCTTGACAGTACTGCACTTTGCTATCCCAGACCAGCAGCCTCTCCTAGTAAGCCACTTCTAAAATATAATCTTTTAAAACGTGTTTTGGTTTAACTTTCTTATTATATTAGAGTACTTCAATTTACAAAAAGGGTCTACACCAGCTTTCATTATAGTCAAAGGAAAATTGCCATTACTTTGACCATAGATAACATAATGATAATATGATGTGCTGTAGGTTTAGAGGTTTAATAAATCTAAGTAGAGAATTGATTCTTCATTAAGTGACCTGATAGATATCGTAGTTTCTATTCAGAAATTGCTCATTGAAAATTCTGATCAATTTGCTTTTTTGATCAAACTTTAGTGATATATATGAATTCTTGTTGTTTTCATTGATATCTTACTGGATAAAGTTTGTTTTGCATTTCAATAGACTAAGAAAGCCTTAAAGAACATTCTTCAGAAATGCACATATCTTCCAGCACTTGAACCACTGCTTCATGAGGCCCCTCACAATATTATGAAGCATATTATTGGGCAGTTTAGTAAGGTAAGAAAAGGCTCTGCTTGGTGAGTAATATGTTCATTGCTAATTGTTTCCCATTTAGCAAGGAAGCTGTCTTTCCAAAGAAGTCACTCTGAAGGTGTCCTTGTTTTCTCAGGATCCTCAAGCATGCCTTTTCAAATGCAGTTTGGATCCTGTGTTTTTGTCTGATACGGCTGGATACTGTTTCATTTGGAATCTACCATAATTCATCCTAAGATTGGGAAAACAGTTTCATATAAGCAAGGTGTTTTTTTCTTCCTTGCCTCTTGAGATTAAGTGGAATATTAACTCACGTGCAAATATTTTTGCTGAGCCAATGTATCACATAAATCCCAGTCACATCTGTTTTAGATAAACTAAAAGCTGTCTGTACAGGAGTGACTTAAGTCAGATATTTTATAATAATATAAAGGCTTCACTCCTTTTATCCTGATTAATTTTCAGTCTTAAGTAAGTGTAAAAATTCTGAATCTCTTCTCACGGCTCTCAAAATTTAGAGAGTTGCTTGTTAAATACATTGTTGATTTGAAAGCAGCATGTAAAAGTGATACAATTTATTCAAAATATTTTAAATTTGTAAGTAATTGCTAACTAACTGAGAGACTTGGAGTGTCTCTCAGCTGGTGTTAGGAATCCTGTTCAACTGTAGATTATGTCTTGTGCAATACTCTGCAGTGTAACCTGTTAACAGGGTTAACCAACAAGCTCTGTTGGTGAGATGTTCTTTCTGGAAATGGCCAAGTAAAACACTCTTGATACTCAGTTCTGATTATGGCAGATCTGGAAGCACTGCTATTGGTAGTGCAGATTCCTGATTATGTTGCCACAGTTTAATTTGTCCTGTCTTCTTTCTAAGGCTGTTCAAACATTGGAGATTTGCACAGAATCCACTCCTTTTTGCTTCTCCATTCTGGCTGGAGCTATTAATGAGCCACGTGCATAGCAATTGGTTATCCAGTGTATATTTGAATATTGCTTGCTGTTGAAATGGTTTTGTGCCCTTCATATCAGCTGATATTTTGTTTTGTTTCGTTTTTCTTCTTTGTGTATACATTATTAAACTGTACTTGTCTGGCATTTGCTCTTCTGAAGTATACCCTTAGAATTAAGTTCTCTGTAGTAAAAGTGTTTTTCTCTCTTGTACCATAGCTTGGGAATTTCCTATTCTTAGAGCTGTGGTCTGTTACTTCTGTGGGCTTATTTATGGCACAGTGAAAGCCTTATTTCCAAGCTGTGCTTCAAAATGGGGTGCTATTTGTTTTTCATGCTGGACTGTGCATTTTAGCGTTAGTGTTTTCAGGGTTTGTGCAATTCTGTGCTGTCTCAGGTTGGATTGGGAGAAGGATCTGTGTCTCAGAGGTGCTCTCTCTCTTTAGGACCCCTTCCAGGAGAGTTTTCTGCTGTCTTATCCAGCCTGGAAGTCACAGTGTGAAGGAGGAAGGCAGGGAAAGGGCCATATCCTGTCTCCTTGCTAGTTCCTCCTTGGCAGTTCTTGTTGTGGGAGATATGTGAAAACAGACGTCTGTTCAGTTCCCACAACGAAAAAATCACAGTTGTTCCTGACACTTGAGTTGAACATATAATAAACTGTATAACTCTGTGCTCTCCTGCTTTTTCTTTACCTGTGTGTTGATTTTGTACAGCCTAGAGGAACCACAGAAATGAAGGTTGTTTGCCTGTATGCATGGAAGAAATCTTGTTCTGTTTCTTCATCCTTTTTTGAGGCTCTTGTTTTGCACTGAGATACAGTCAAATGTATGTCTTAATGTCTGACCAGTGTGGAAGCTTACAAAATGCTTTTGCCCTCATCATCTGTAACTCTCAGAGTTGGTTTTAAACGCATCTGGTTTTGCTGTAGATGTAGCTGACATCTTGCATTATCTTTCTGTCTTTTTCTCTCTCTATTTTTTTTTTTTAATAATATTGCAGCCCTATGGGCCTATGGACTACATGCTGTCATTCTCCCTCGTCTGGCCCAGCCCCCACCTCCCTCCCTTCATTCCTCCCTCCCTCCCTGCTGTCCTCTGGACAGAGCTGCATATTGGCATCACTCAGGGAACACAGAATGTTATTGTCTGATCATTTCTGCTTCTCATCCCCTTTGGCTGCAGAAACTTCACGTTTTTGCTTTGTGTGTGTTTGTAAAAGGCTTCCATGGCTACACAGTGTGTTAAAGGATTTTAATATCTAGGAATTTAATAGTAGCATGTAATGCTTCAAGGCTGTATTGTTCACTTGCAACAATTCTCAGTATTGTTTTCATGCACTAATCTATACTAGATCATTATAATGATATAAAATTCAGCTCTACAATTAAACTGTGGGAATTGACATAAAAGACCTGAATAACTTGGTTTAAGTGGAACAGATGCTGTTGTTATTCCATGTTAGTGTTCTGTTTTTATTATCTCTTTATTCTCCACAATCTTATTGTCTCTGTAGGAATAATTCAAGAAATATTATTTATGTAAGGATAAATATTAAATTCATTATTTTTTATTTGTTATGTATTAAAATATGATAAATTATGTTGTAATCATAAAGGGCTGGTTAATGGTTTTTATCCTTATACAACTGTGTTATAATACAGTAGTCATTACACATGTTGTTTCTCTGATTTTCCAATTTATCTGTCCTCTGAATTAAAAACAAATAAGCAATATTTAAGCCTAGTGGCATACAGATTAATTCAAAATAATTTTTTTTAATGTACTATTCTGTGTGTAGGTGTTACCACATGACAGTAAAGCACGTCGTCTCTTTGTGACAAGCGGTGGACTTAAAAAGGTTCAAGAAATAAA
This sequence comes from Rhabdornis inornatus, assembly GCA_013397075.1. Lineage (NCBI taxonomy): Eukaryota > Metazoa > Chordata > Aves > Passeriformes > Rhabdornithidae > Rhabdornis > Rhabdornis inornatus. The sequence continues at coordinate 2,239,581 of VWZS01009562.1, forward strand.
AGCAGAACCTGGGTCACTTCTTCAGGAATATATCAACACTATTAACAATTGCTATCCAGAGGAAATAGTAAGGTAGGGATAAGGAAATTTAAAGAATTCATACTTCTAACACTGTTAGATGTTTTTCACAGGAACAACACAAAGGAAGGATTTAAAATAGTAATTTAACTCCTGTGTGAATTTTGGTTTTAATAAAACCGAAGTGTAACTTTTGGTTAATTGCCCCAGCAGTAATACAACCTCTGGACACATACATTAGAACGCTTTCTCTTTTTGTATTTGGAATAAAATTTCTTTGTCTGTCAACAAAGCCCAGTTAACCATGTTCTTGCAGGAAAGTGTGATAAAAAGTCAGTCCTGCACTGCCCACATGAACTCTGAGTCTTCGATACAACCACTCATATTTATTAATGTCTGTGGGAAATTTATTTTGGTAACTTATTTGTGGATTACTTAGGCTCCTAAATACAGGTATTGGTGAATCTTTGGTCACATCCTTGACTTTTGTAATAGTGTGTGTCTGAATTAGTGTATTCAGAGGCTCCTTTGAAACTTCCTCTGATGTACAGAGGGTCCAGAGGCTCTCCTGCACAGTTGGTCTGCCCACAGCTGCCCTTCCTCCCTGAGCCTCATCACGAGGCTTAAGTGTTATATAAAAGGACCATACACCAGCTGTCTGCACCAAGTTGAACTTTGCCCTTAATGAATACAGAAACACTATTAAATAGCTTATAGTCAAAATGTCACCATCCTAAATTGTAATAATGAGAGAAATGCCCTCCTAGATTCTAGATATCCATTTACCAGTCCTTCACTCCATCAATACATCAGAAGGACGTTGTACTCATGTACTCCCTCTACAGGCTCTGAAAATCTGCATCATCACTTTTAATTATAGCAGCAGAGTTCTTCAGCTAATAGTAGCTAGAAACTAAGTCTCACAAAATAAAGCCCTGCTTGTCTCCACAAAGAAAAGCCAATGGTTGTCAAATGGGTAAAAGCAACGTCATAAAGAAATTTTAGTCTGCATCTAGTACTTCAGAGGGAAAGAGGAATTTGTTTATGCTTTTCTGGATATTAATAATATTTCTTTGTTATAGCTATTTTTCTGCCCCTGTAAATGAAGAAAGGTTACTCATCTAGCCTGGGATGTAATAAAGAAAAAGGCCCCTTTGAGCATCTCCTGCTTGCCTGTCTGTGCTATTGCCTGATGTTGGTTCTGCTGCCTGGGGCATAGCAGCTGTGATAGAATCCAGCTCTGAGTTTGTCCTGGAGACCTGTTATTTTAGGCTGTTTGCAGACTGAATACAGTAATGCATTGGCAAATTTACAAATCACAGAAGTAATATGAGGTTAAAAAAGAGTTAAATCATCCAGAAAAATGAAAATTAACAAGGTAGATAGATTTTCCTTTAAGGGAGAGCATTGGGGATTTTTTTAATAGTATATTTTAGGCCTGCATTACATGGAGGTGTGTTCCTCTCTCTTTATAGTTGAAGCTTTCAGGGCTCAGAGGTGGCAATTCACATGCCTGAAAAACCAGAAATACACTGAGATGTATGTTTTTAGAATAATACAGTATTTTATTTGGAATAATACAGTAATTTCAGATACTCTTAACCTGGAAAACAACAACTAAATGCAGCTTTGATGCTTGCATACTAAATGCATATAGTTGGTCCATTGTGG
>VWZS01009562.1:2246269-2275021 GCA_013397075.1 Rhabdornis inornatus
TCAGTGGATTTTGTGAATTTCCTCATCTGGCACAATTTAAAGGGACCACAGAGAAAGGAAATTATTGTATCTTGTGACTATACTAAAACTATTGATGTTATTTTTTGTATAATGCTTAACTGATAATATTGATGCAACTGTGCTTTATTCTGCAGCCAGCTCTGTAATTTAGCTAGTGAAAATACTAATTACGTTATTACCGCTGTACTGTATTTCTAGATACAGCACAAAAGGCTGAGTTAGAAAATATGTATAAGCAATACTAATGCATATTTTGATGATGAGAATGCCTTTTAAACCAGGAAATGGTTTTGTGCTGCCTTCCACGAGAAGTTACTCCTGCTTGGGTTAAACACGTTCATGGCTGTGTCCCTCCTGCCTGGGGATTGGATCACAAGGCTCTGAGTGCTCAGCGAGCTGCTGAGACACTGGCAACTGCTGTCCATAGCAGAAACTGGTTGTGTTCACTCTCGTGCATCAGCAAGCCATGGGGAGGAACAATGCAAGGCTACTAATGTCATCCATTTAGCATATTTCCACTGAGATTTTGAAGGCTTGCTTTTTCTTCATAAATATATGCTCGTTCTGACTTCCAAATTGAGTTAAATTATAGGTACCCAGATTAACATTAGCTGTTCTGTATTTTATTCCTTTTGTAACAAAAATTAAACTTCAAGAGGTGAGAAAAGTGTGTTAATGTATTATGTATGTATTTAAAACAAAGCTTTAGATTACTTTTTTGTGTCAAATTTAGCAGCAGAACTCTTCATAATCTTATTACAAGATCTGTGCCCTTTGCTCTCAAGGAGAATTTTGTCTTCACTGATGCAGACTGGTGATGTGTTTTATCTCTGTTGTCCTATTTATAATTAGGTGTGGTGCCCTCTGAACACATTCACCTTTCAAAATTAGGTCGGTGTTAAAGCCATTATCAACCTAAAAGGTTGGATTACTATCAGGATCCAGCCTTTGTTGCCTCACAGTGCTATAAATTATATTACAATCTATTGTTAAAAATTAATAATATGCAACATAGAGGTCTGATGGAATCACGTTAATGAGAACACTGAAGCTTCATTGACTTGCAATATCATTAGAGCTCTGAGACAGGTTTATAGCCTTGTGCAAACTATATTTGTGTTGGTTTAGACACAGTATTTATTTGGTCACACCCAGCCAAATGTTTCCTTACTAAATTAAAATAAATGCTAGTTAGTTCAATGAACTACAAAGATATATAGTATAATTTCAGGTTCTCAAGTCACAGAAAATAAGCCCTAACAATGGAAATCAGCAGAGAATCAAAAATGATGGATATACTAGAGAGAATATGAACAAAGAGGGAGGGAACTTTACTGGGTTGGGTGCAGTTAATATTTTGTGACTCAAGTAATGTGTAAAATTTGGAAAGAACAGCTCGCATTTATAGTCTGCCCTGGTCTTTATGTAACTCCTCCCTCTATACACATACATACACACTTGCAAGCATAGTAAACCAAAATGTAATCAAAATTATATCTGTCTGCTTGCATAAGATTTGCCTCTGTAAAGCATCTGTAGGGGCTTGTGGGGAGCAGGTCGTGGGCAGCTCCGTTGCTCACTAATGCCAGCTTTATGGTACTAATTTCCATCAAGGCCAGCAGCACACATCTGATTTCCATTGCAATGAGAATCAGGCACTAGATCTGCATCACTTATGCTCCAAACAGCTCTGCTTTTTACTGGAAGCAAAGCAGAAGCAAGAAAATGACTTCCCTGCTTTCTTCTCCAGCAGTGCTTCAAATGAGGGAAGGGTAGGAAAATCTAGAATTGGACAATGGCTTGTGCTCTGTGTTGGAAACATAACCTGCAGTCATGCAGAGCATGAGATAGAAAGGGAGGTTTGAAGAATTAGTAGCATGCTGGTGTTGTAGCTCTTGCATGCTTTGGGAAATGGATGTTAAGGAAGCTTCAAATTTCCCATCTCCTTTCATGGGTAATGCCTCCTTGCTGTTAGCTGTACCTGAGTTTGGTCATGGGGCTCTGCCTCCTGCTCTGGGGACAGGTGATTGCATCAGTGACACCATGGCAGTGCTGCTCGTGCCAGCCAAGCATTGGATCGTGATTCATACAGACATTTTTCTTTTATGGAAATGGAAAGGAGGGTAATTTAAGTGATTTATAAGCAGTTTAACAATATGAAACTTTCCTGCTTTCAGTCACTCCAGAGCAAATCCTATACCAGCTGATCTATGAAGGCTACAGGGTCTTGAAGCACACAAGAGAAAGGGAAATTTGGCAGTGGGAGGCTGAAGAGGGTTCGAGGAGAGTGGGCATTGTGCTGGTGCTGCTTGTATGCTGTCACAGCTAGAGGGTGGAACTGAAATTGGTCTGTCATTAATTGAGTGGGTCAAGACCCCACCCTACCTTGGACAGAGTATATCCACACCCAGAGCACATGCCAACAGGCTTGAGAGATTAGAGATTCCTCTCCCTGCCTCCATCCCATGTCCACTTGGCATCGGTGCACTAACCTTGCCTAGCTGACTCTGGCACAGTGAGGACTTCCACCTCCTCAGGATGTCCCAGGGGTGATGTTTACAATGCTTTGAAGTTGAAAACTGCTATGAGTGCTTTGTGCTGTTTCCATTCATCAGTGCCATCGATGTACAGCTGACCAGAAGTCGTTTTCCTGCTATAATTCCCTTGGTTAAACTGAAGAAAATGAACTGGTTTGATGACAATGTTTTAGGAATCTGCCATTTCAGAAGCTATAGCTATGCCTGTGATGTATCATCCTGACTGATAGCAAGAGCAGAAACTTGGCTTTCCCTCTGAAATGTGGAGCTCCAGTTTGGACCACGCCTCCTTTTTTTTTTTTTTTCTTTTAAATATCAGACATCACCTACTAAAAACAAAATCTGTTAAAATTTTTCCATGGACTTGAATTATCACAAGGTCATGAATCACTACCTTAGCCCTTCCCCTCCTAAGTGTTTTTTAAAATCCAGATTTGTGTTTATTCTAATGTAGTCGTGCAATGCAAATGTTTGGTAAAATTGCCATGTAATTTACAATAGAAGGCTGCTTTAGCAGCTGTTTTATAGCAGTTTAACTACTCTGACCTAAATGACTGTTCTTAAGAGATTGAAAAGTAATTGAAAATGTAAAAAGTCCAGGACCATCCTTTTTTTTTTTTTAAACATCTTTCAAATGGCTTATAAACAACTTGAATTCCTCTGCAGACTACAGATTAGAGAGGAAAGAATGTCAGTTTACTGGGAATTGTTCTCTGACCACCTGAGAAAAATGAGTTTTTCATCCCCTTGAACATCATCTGGAGTTATAATAAAACATGCTCTCAGCTGGATTCCTTCTGTGTGAAAATAGACAGAGCTACATCATTGCACACCTGAAGGAAGCACACAGAACTATAAAAGTAATCTAAAATCTGGAATTTTTCTTCTTCTCTGAGGCCACAAGTAATTTTCTGTAATCTCAATGAATATTTTTTGAATCTTGAAAGAAGGATGTACCTCTTCCTTCCCTTCAATGTGAGCAATCCAAATGAAGGGAGCTAGACATATTTTATACAGAGTTAAGTCACCTGTCAGGATCATAGTGAAAACCCTTAAGCAATAGCTATTGAAGGAACTGCAAAAATCCACCAAACTAGAAGGAAATTTGTGAAAATCCACAAGTAAGTTAATAAAACTTCAGCTGAATGTTCATTCCAATCTGTAGCAGATGAATGAAATGTGGTGCTGGTGGTGTTGGAATCCTGTGGTGATAGACACATGAAGAATAGATAAAAGATGGTTGTTAGTTAGCTAATGGTGCAGACAGGCCATCCTACTTGTCTGGGGAGCTGGTCCTGAAAACCCTCATCCAGGCAAAAGCTTTTGTTGATCTGAGGGTGACTGTGCACTGAGGGAACGTTCTGGGCTGGGGCATATGGCAGTCAGATGACAATGGTGCAGCTCCCATGATGTGCTCTGCACTGCTGGGATGGTTAGAGGACAAAACTCTGCAACTTCACACAAGTGTGGTGTAATTTGAAGCTGTTCTGCAGGAAAACCGTAGGCAGCAAGTACAATTTCTAAGCCTGATATAAATTCCATCCTGTTTAACTGCCACCAGTTCTGCTGCTGCAGATGAGCAAACCAAGTGAAAGAACAAAGCAATGAAGGGAATTGATCTGGCTTCTTACTGCAATTGAAAAACTCTCCATTAGGAGAGCATTTGCCATAGCCCCAAAAGCACAGAACTCAGGTCTTTGCTGTCATCTGTTGCCATATTGCTGTGCCTTAAGTGGACAGCTGGTCCATTTGCTTCCTTTCCTTTCTCCTACTGAGCAAAATAGTGGTTCAGTCGCTGTCTTCTGGATTTTCTTCACCTCTTCTCTGTCTCTAATTTTTTCCCTTTCATTTCTCTAACTGAAATTCACTGATGCACATGTCTCCTACATGATTTTTTCCTGTGGGACAAATGCAGGAATCTCAGCTTTAGCTCCCTCACATGTTTTCCCCGTCCTCACATGCTCCCTCTGTTCCTTGATTCCAAGTCATGATGGACTTAAATAATTTGTCCTCTATTTTTGTTTATTTGGCTAATTACTCTTCACATCTCCTTCAGCCCTTCTGAATTATCACTCCACACATTGCTTGTCATAGTTCACACTCCTTTTGTTTGACTTTGCTTTATCCAAAGCTACTCACTGAGTGTTGCCAGAATTGTTACAGCATCTCACAAACAGCTGTTTTTTGCTGTGGCAATAGGCTGATGTGTGCTCCAGAGCGAACACACAGCCTGCATATTAAATACTTACAGTGTCATGACAAGCACAACCAAGTTTTTAAATACTTAAAAAAAAAATAAGATGGAGATTCAAAATAGGAAATAATTGAAAAGAAACAATCCCAAACTGAGGAGCAAGCGTGCTTGAGATGAGACACAGTATCATCTGTCAGGTAAATCTCAAATAAGATCTCTTGCGGTAAAAGACTTTGAAAGAAAAACGCCACGGGCCCCATGATGTCCTGTGCATAGGCAGTGCAGTGTGTGGATGCCTGCACTGTTTCACCTGGGTTGTATCTGAGTAAAGGGATCACAGAGCTAATGCAGCTCTGTATTCCTGTGTTTCTGATGTTCCTATTTTACAGAATTGATTTATTTCTTCAAATAAACTTTTATCAGACAACTATGTCATGGTCACACTGAGAGGATGTTTTAATGACTGCTTTGGTTTAAAGCTGTGGGGAGTGCACTGCTGCTTTCATCCTTCTCTCTCCTCTCTGTATTTTTCCTCCACCTTTCCATTACTTTTCCCAATTAATGTTCGATGCACGCTCTAAGGTATGTGTGTCGGTGAGTATTACTTTCACCAGCCTTTCCTTGCAGTAGTGTGTCTATAAATGGCAGACAGCATCATTCCTAATTACATGTTGCCCCCAGATGCTCCAAGGGTGATGCTGATGGATTGCTGTGTGGGTGGTGTTGAAGGGGCTGGGGGAGGGGAGCTGGGATGCAGCTCCTCTAAGTGGTAGCAGAGATCTCTCTTCTGGCTGGGCTCATCAGTCCTCCCTCGGTAAAATGAGCTCAAGAATCTCCGAGACCATGGAACTGGGCATTGGAAAAGGGGACGCAGTGGGAAGGCTTCAGAGTACAGCCCGAACAGCAGGGGAAGCGGGAGGAACTGGGAGAGACAGGGAATTTACCCTTTACCTCTCCGTGCAGGAGGCACACAGCCCGGAGCGCTGGCAGAGTACACAAGCTGCCACATCTTGCTTCCCTGATCTCTCTTTCCCAGCCGCGGGTTCCGCGCGGGCGCGGGGCACAGCGCGCAGCCGGAGCGCGGCTCCTTTCCTTTGAGGAGCTTCGGACAGGCACCTGCTGCGTGGGGTCAGACATCACTGCCGTGGGAGGAGGCAGACTGGGCTTTGGGATTGAATCAGGCCGAGTTTGGCTGCCGAAAGTGTGGCTGTGGAACTGGCTGAGGCACTGACTCCTACCAGCTCCGCGGCCGCGCTGTGGAGGAGCAGGCAGAGCCTCTTCCTACGAAAAGCATCACGAAAAGCCCTTCCTCGGCCCGGGGATGGGCATTCCTGCACCGGCAGGCTGAGGAGGAGAAATGGGGTGGTGAGTGATCCTGGATTTCAAAAGTATGCTCACCAAACCCCAGAGAAATCCAGAGGACGGTGAGGAGGTGGGAGCCGGGATCTCCACTCAAGTGTTTGTCTGCTTTGAACAGACCTTTACTCTGCAAGGTCTGTCAGTGGGGAAGGAGGAAGTGAGAGAATGCACGTGTGTGAAAGCACATCTGCAGGATCTGTTTCCTTCTCTCTTTAACTCTTCTGGGGTCCTTGAGGGGGTTTATATTTAGTGTGCTGGGCAGGTCAGCCTGCCAGCTGGGCAGCTACTAGGAAGACATGGACATAATAGGTACTACTGGCTTTGGGGACTGCAGCAACTGGACTGCATGGGTTTTTACATCTCAGCCTTAGTGCCAGGTTGGGAATTTGCTCCGTCACAGTGTGCGCTGAAACTGGGAAGTGTCTAGGAATGGTGTACAGAAGCACATTTAAGAATGTAAGACATCAGTTGGTGCATCAGTGGTCCATCCAGCCCTGAGTCTGACAGTGCTGCCTACAGAGAGCAGGTGAGCCTGTCCTCTCTGCCCTCCCCCACTGCTTGGGTTCAGATGTTGGAGGCTCAGCACTGCCTAAGCCTTCTGGTGTCTGCTTATAGAGCCATTGCCAACTCAGTCAGTTTTATGAAGTCCTTCTAGAGTTACTTGCCTGAAATAACTTTGTGACATACAGGCTTAAGGACTTCACTGTACACTCTCTGTTCAGGTACTCACTGAACATACCAAGTAAAGCCAGTCCCACCATCAATCCCACAGTGTGGAGATCTTGTTGATGCCTGTTTTCCACCCTGAAAAGTGGCTTTTAAGCCTCAACTTTTGCTTAATGTCCTGCCTCAATTTTTCTATCTCTAAAGAGTCTTCCCATCATGTGGTGAGTTAGTTTCTCTGATAAGCTTTGGTATAGAACCTAATAAAAAGTTTTTTCAGAATTGGACAGTTCTGTGTCTGCTGCACCCACTCTCTGTCTTTTCCGGTGCAGTCTGAGGGCTGTGGTGGGTTGGTGATTCAGGGTTTCTCTCCACGGAAGCCACACTGCCTTGTTCCCAAGAGACCATGTTTATCCTTGTCTACAGTGACTTCATTTTTTCAGACTCTACTGCCATTAGTAAGGATGGATGGCAAACTTCCTGGTCTGCAATTCCCAGGGGCCCTTCTGAAGTCCTTTTATTGGCTGTGAGTTGCAGTGGCAGGTTGCCAGCCCACTGACAGCCTGGGCTACCCCCCCATTCCGTGCAGCCTGAGACTGAGGGGTGTGGATGAATGGTACTCAGGGACAAAGTGGAGCTCTGCTCAGGAGTGGAAACTACCATCCGGAGAAGCATCAGTAACTAATTTATTTTAACTACAAAATACATTTGCTGGACCTCTAAGGGGAGTATTTAGGTGCCAGTTATTTCTGCCCCTCTTCCCTCCAGAGGGACAAGGCATTTTACATGGATCCTCATACAATAGTCAGTGAAATACTGTAGAAATGTGTAGAGATTAGGTGGAATACAACTTCTGTCATGGGTCTCATACCTGCTATTGATATGTAATTGGTAGTTGGTGGGATATTCCCTAAAGTGTGATGGAAATGTCTGTATTGGCAGTGTATTGGAGTGAAGGGGGAAGGGAGAGACTATACTCTCAAATCATCTAAATCAGGATTTAACAGAAGGCATGAGCACAAAACTGAATAACATAGCTAAATACAAACCCTTTGGGCTACAGAAACACCACAATGAAAAGTTTTTGGCTCAAGTATTAAAGCAGGTGTCTTATATGGCACCTAATGAGGGACAAATGCTTCTATGGAGCCCCTAAGAGGACCTAGCTTGTGAAAGACTGTAAGGCAACAATGCAGTTTTGCAGGTAATGCTCTTTACTGATCATCACCAAAACAGGAAGAAATGAAAATACAAAAGCAGAAAAGAAATAGCAAACAGTAAATAAAAATGCAGGAGGCAGAAGTAAAATGTCAATTTTTTGTTGTCCTCGATGCGGCTGCCAAGGAGCTTTGTTCTGGAAAGAGAAAGTGCCACAGCAGGACGGGAATGCTTGCATTGGATGGGTTGTCATATCTGTCATCATTATAAACATGGACAGATGATGATGATCTCTCCATTCTGTTTATAGTTTTTCTTAGTCTCCAGAGATAATCATCCAGCTGTTTTCACCAGAAAATTTATTCAGCTAATTTGTCCACTTTCCTTTCTTGTTTTCTTACAGTACTTCTTTCCTCCATCAAACTGGTAACATCTTCTCTGTGCTCACTGCTGCTTTAAGCCCTTCCTGCTCCTGGAGATGCTGACTACTTTCCAGTGCCTGGAGGTGTGTTAGTCTTCCTCTGTCACTGGTTTTCTGCACAATGTGGCATCTCACACTGCTTGAAGAGGGGGCAAGGTGAGAGGAGAGAAACAGGCAGTGACTGAGGCTCTTTAAGCAGGTCACTTCTCATAGATACAGGTTTCTTCCTCTCCTCTTACACACTCATCCCTCGGGTACTGACCCCACGTTTATTTTCTAGCCTGCAGCAGCAGTGTGTCTAAACCCAGGCAACTGACAGCACAGCTTGAGAGTTCAACTACTGCTGTAAGATTTTGAAGACAAGCAGGTTTCACAAGGCTGCAGCTTAAGGGAAAGTATTTATAGAAGCCAGTTCCTCTCCAGAGTTTTCAGACAAGATGTGTATGATCACTGATACTTTCCAGTCTTGGTCTTTGGTAAGTGAATTGAAGAAAGGTACTCTAGGTATTTTTCTTCTTTCCCCCCCCCTGCAAATGATAATTAGGATCTTAAAATCCTTCCTAGTTATGTGGCTCTCCTCACCCTGAGCTTGTCACAGCCTTTGTCTGAGGAGGACCACTTCAAATGAGATTTATGTGCATTTGGTATAATTTGAAACAGATTGACACTTAATGTCAGGGCATTTCGTGACATGCAGAGCCTTAAAATTATGATGGAAGTCATCTGGGGAGCTGCATTGGCAGTGTACAGCCCTTCTCACTGGAGTTGTTCCTACCTGCTTACCACAGCCTGCAAAACAAGCAGCCACCCATGCAATTGCAGTGCAGAGGAAATGCCGTGGTGATGGATGATGTCCAGGTGTGACCTTTCACCTGCTACGGTAGCCAAAAATCTTGGTGGGAAGAGTGCATGATGGAAAATTGTGGGATAATAAAATAAAAAGAGATCAGTCAGGTGTAGAATTCTGTTGTAAAAAAAAAAGAAGTATTAACTATTTTTGAAATACCCAACCATCTGACAGGCCAAGCCACACCTGAAAGGGCAACTGGCAAAGCCTGGGTTGGCTGAAGCGGCTCAGTCCAAAGGGCAAGTACTGCTGGCAGGGGCAGAGCATTTCTTCAGAGAGCTGCTACAATGGATGCAAAAAACTGAGCACACAGTATATTATCAAATGCGTGCTGGAAACTTGACATTTCAGCAATGTAATTTGCTTGTTTTTCCAGTAGAATGAGACCAATACGCTCCTTTTCTGTGCTTGATGCAGCGTCATTCACATCTGAGCAAAATAAATGGGGAAGAAGACAATTTTAGTAGCTATTCTAGGCATTGCTAATTTTAGTGCCACTAAGGATAGGGATTTTTCCCCCCTCTTTTTTTCCTTTTTTAAAAAAGAAATTATAACAAAGCACATGAATATTAGAATAAAAATAATTTTGAAGAGCAACATCTCTGCTGAGTCTTTGATACTGGCGCCTTGGTAGGTGCAATATATCCCTTACATTGTCTGGAATGAAAACCAGCCATCAAACTCTGACACAGTGGAGTTATGAAATCTTTCCAGTTTCTCTGAACCCCTAAAGCAAACCAGTGTTTGTGTAGCTGAAATTAATAATCACCACGAATGAAACCTTCTGAATTCAGTGCCATCAATACAAAAGATTACATCTCTAGTCTGTGTGCAAGAGGTTTTGAATCCCAATTTTTCAATCAGTCACCTGTCTCCCTTTTTGCAGCTCCTCCTTCTACCATTGTGGTAGTTCATAAAAAAGCAGATCTGTGTATCGAAGGAAAATGGTGGATAAAGGTTTGTGCTTGGCCTAGCTTCTTTGAAATGCATGCAGACATATTTATTTCCCCTATGATATAGCCCCTACTATGTGCTTTGCATCTTTAAATGTGTGAAGCATCATGCCTGCCTGGCAGGACCCTGGCAGGAGATTCAAGATGGAAGAGAGACAGGCTTTGTTTTCTCTCTCATGGAGATTTTAATTTGGTCTTTCTTTGCCATTTCGTTGGCTTGTTGAGAGAGTTAGTAAAAACCCGATCATGTTTTCCCAGTTTATTCATATTTTCTGTGCTCAAAGAGCAAAATGCACATTTTCCCCCTGCACAGAGAAATGCTAGAAAAGAAAATGTGCAATACCTCAGTGCAAGAAGCAGCATCTCCTCTGCTGTAGAGCCTTCTCACAGCAGACAGGCAGGCTGCATGCTCACATTGGAAACTGCAAAACAAAGAAGAGAAACTCACAGGCACACATTCTGGAGTGCCTAAGAACTATTTCTGTTCCTGCCAACCTGCTCCCAGCTGGGACAATAAGGAAGGCATGCTGTTGCAGGAGGCCCCATACATGCCACCACGTTTTGCAGATGGGGCATCTGCCATTGCAGTTTCAGACCCTTCCATTTTTCTGCCTGGTTCATCCATATTCTAGAGTACAAGGAAGTAAGAGAACTGTGGAATAAATCTTCACCTGTGGTAGATTACTAGTTAAACTGGTTAAGCACTGGTCTGATTTTGTAAGTTGTTCCACATAAGCAAGTGGAGGGGCTGCAGCCAGCAGACAGTGAGACTTGGCTGCATTCAGTGGGGGTGACTTTCCTGCAGGGTGACAAGTTTGAGCCCTGAGTTTTTCAAGAATAAGTTTTCTTCTCTCCATTCATATATGGGCTTCAGAAGCTGCATGCTGGCTGTTTACTGAGAGGAGGTGAGTCCAAAGCAAGCCAAAGTGAGTGAAGCCACATTAGCATTAGAGTTTGTTTGTATGGTCAGAGGCTTAACCACGCTGTCAGTCCTGATGAGCTCATGAAGAAGTTGTGGCAATTTGTGGGGAGGCCTCTAGGCTTTTGCATGAGGTGTGGACTGCCTGTGGTTAGAGCTGCATTCTTTCTTCCCCCTGTGTAAGTGACCTCCTTGGAAAATAAACCCCAGGACTTATGTCAGAGGAGTATTCTGCATGCATCGAATAGTGACACCAGTGTGGTGTGTGTAGAAGTGTGTGTACATGGAATAGCAGTGCTCGTACCAACATCCTCCCTCAAGACTCCTGTTGCAGGAGGACAGTTATAAATAACTTTTGGCCACTATAATTGTTCTGCCAGTACAGGCTGCCAGAGAAATACATTGACTCAGCACATGCCTGAGCAAGGTCCTCTCCCAGGCAGCACCTCCCACCGTACAAATGTCCCTGCAAAGTCCTGTGGGTGCCTGGTGCAAGCTGCCATGAGCTAGTGCTGAATCAAATTAATGTTTGTAAAACATATTGAAGACAAAAAAAGCACTGCTTAGGCACTAGTTAATATTATTTCAGTGTCCCTAGTTACAATTCTGTTGTTGCAAGAACTGCAGGTGCCTTTCCCTGTAGTGTTAACTCTGGGTGTTTCCAGTAGAGAAATGGATGTTCTTCTGCCACTCTCACAGAGCTGCACTGGTCTTCACCGAGCCAAGTAAGATGGCCTGGCATGTGCTCACTGACAAGAGGAACAAAATTGTGCCTCGTGCTAGTGTTCTTAACATCTACTGCTGCAATGGCTTTTGTGCCTCTTCTGGCAGCCACAGTCTTACCAAAGAAATCTCCCCAGCCTTGTACCATGTAGGAGGCTACAGTCAAATTTTTTTGCTGTTGTTCCTGAAATGATATGAATTCTTTTTGATAATTACATGGGAGACTCTTTTTCTTATTTAAAAAAAAAATGCTTTCAAAACAGTAATTAGGAGACTGTCATTGTTCATTTTTTCAAAGCAGGTTCTACATGGAGTAAAGAACCTAGAGATGTGATTTACTTTTTATCACTTGGAGTACCAAAATGGCTAAAAATGAATCCAAATGTAATTTTCCTGGGAAAATAATTCCTCTGTTATACAGGCCCTTTTTGCTACACATTTCAGGGCCTGTTTTAATGGTTTTATTTGAAATTATTCAGAATAAATCTCTGATTTTTTTGTTTGTGCAAGTATCAATTCTGCATTTTTTATTCTGCTAATCCTGTCTGTGAGACTGCTTTTTTATTAACGTCTACAAGTAATTGCAAACTCTAAATTTCCAAGAACCTATTTGAATGTACAGAGCATGTTCCCTTGCCTGCACGTCTCCATTTAAACCAGTACATTAACTTGGAGGTACCTAGGTCTACTAGTGTGTTATTCTCACATTGCTATATCTCTTTCCTGAAATGGTGATGCACCATACCTTTATGCGAGTAAAATTGCATGTACAGTAAATGTTTTGCCAGTATAACTAGTTTGGTAAAATAAAATGATACCCGGTCTAATTATAACGAAAATACCCAGGGTGTTGACCAAGACTCACCTGTTAATTCTTTATTATAGCACGTTTCCAGCTGCAACAGAATTTAAATATCATATTTTCTCTTGTGAGTTATTTTAATTTTTTTCCATAATGTCACGGATTTATTATTTCTGAATGCAATTACAACATCCGTTACAATGGGAACATTTCTATCTTTGCCCTGTGTCCCATAGAGACAAACCTTGAGAAGTCAAACAGTAAGCTTTCAAAAATGAGCTTATCTGTGAGGTTAAACAAGGTGTGGCAACCCTGGAATGGGGCTCCTGCATCAAGAAAATGTAATTCTTCTAGACCCTTGTAGTGGTCCTCATTCTGTATTGTGAAAATAGTTGTATAGATGGGTATTTACATATTTTTAGCACTGTCATATACTGTGTTTTCAATGGAGATGTTATATTTAGAAGTTTCTCAAAACGTGGAGCATGTGTTAAGTTTTTTTGCGTAATCCATCAAGACTAATTTGATTTGAGACCGGTGCCTTTTTTTTCCCCCCATCTGTTTGGAAAAGTGCAGTTGTAGAGACATCAGTCATGTAACACTTTCTGTAAAACAGCTTTACTGACAGTTGGGAGTTGTCAGTAACCATGTGGATTTCAAGCTCTCAGTCTGGCTATGATGAGAAAAACCTTCTGACACATAATTTCCACAGAACCACAGAATTCGAGGCTGGAAAGACCCGGAGTGCTCATAGAGCTGACCTCCCACCTAGCCAACCCAGAGGTAAGTCATATTTTAAGCCTAATAGCTGCAGAAAACACCAGCTTTTGGGACAAACATGCACTCAGTTTAATAGCATTTACTCACCAATCACCATTGATTCAATAGTTAACTACTATTATTTATTTTATATATATGTTGTGTACATAACTGTGGCTTGTTTCCTATTTCGGCTGATCTGGTTTCAACTTCCAGCCTTTGGGAAAGCTTTAAGAGATGCTGGGTCTGTGCTCCTGGTCTAAATATGTGGAGACCAAACTCTGTGTTGGGTGAGGGTAGAAGAAGCAGATGCCCCAGGAGAGCAAATTCCTGGAAGTAGGAAGAGTTCCACAGAGGTAAAACCATGTTCCTGCTGCCCATGCCCACAGTCCACTGAGTCTGCTACCCAGTGCTGCAGCAGAGGCAGGAGCAGGGACTTGCAGGGCTTGGCACAGGCTTGGTGGGCTTGAAATAGTCTTGCAGGGTTCTCTGATGGAGGAAAACAGTTTGATGCATTTTCCTCCATCTCCTACACAAAGGCTTCCTCCTTTGTGTAGGGGATGGAGGAAAACACATCGAAGTGCCCGTAAAAGCTCTTTTATTTTCAACTAAGAAGCAGCACAACTCAGTTTTGCCTCTGTGTCATTTGGAAATGTGGGATTGTCTCTTCAGACCAGTGCAGCAATCTCCACTGTGTTCACCTTTGCAAAGATACCATCCTGAAATGTTTCCATCTCTCACTGTAAGAGACTCAACGTAGCCTCTAGGACTCTCTCCTGTTCATTTGTGTCCTACTCAGGAGGTGGCCTGAACAGAGCAGCCCATGAAGGCTGATGTCAGACGTGACATAACTTACTGCATCGTACTTGGCCTGTATCCATGTCTTTTCCCTAAGCTCTGCTCATCAGCATGGGCTCTCTTCTGCTGTGAGTCTTTCATCCCTCTATGTGTCTAAGCTTGCTTTTGGCTGCATTGGAAAGCTTATGGTTTCAGTGTGCCCATGCAAATGACCAAGTTGTCTCTTTGGGTTACAGTCTTTCCTCCTTGTTGCATACTGTTGCACTGATTTTGGATTTTTAAAAAATATTACTCAGGAATCAATGCATCATATTCTGCACAGTGCAAAAATATGAAATTGTGCATATTCAGCAACCTTCTTGAAAACTGGAAATTAATTCACTTAATCTTACTTATAATCATATTTTTCTATCAATTAATACCATTATCATTTTATTTAGTTACTTCTAGAATCGAGCTAATCTAGGTCAACATCCTGCTTGAAATTGGGCTGTGACCAATAGTGGATGAGGTCAGCCACACTACAGCTAAATCTTGAAACACCTTCATTAGAAGAAGTTCCTCAGCCTCTCTGGGCAAAATGTTTCAGGTTACCCTGCCCTTCCAATGAACATGTCCTGTCCAGACCTCAGCACGTGTCCACTCCTATGGCCTTCAGCACTAAGAAGACAGGTTTGACTCTCTTCTGTATAGCCACCCTGTTCCAGCAGCCCTTAGCCTTCCCTTGATCAGATTAAACAGGCTCAGCTCCCTCAGCCCCTCTCATGTTGCTCCAGGCCTCTGATGATCCCAGCAGCGCTTTACTGGACCCTTTCCAAATTGACACATTTGGCCTTATGCCCTCTGTAATCCCCAGCTCCTTTTAACCAGGATGGCTCCTCAGCGAGGTGCTTCCCAGCCTGGAGCAGATCATGTTTCCTTGTTGAACATCATGAGGTGTCTGCTGGCCCAGATCTCAAGGATATAAAGGAGCCTCTGCATGGAAGCTTTGCTGTTTGTCAGTGCGGACAGCTTAAGTCATCAACAAATCTGACTGTCACCATCAAGGTATCTGATGAAGATACTGAACAGTGTGGATTTTGGTACTGAACCCTTGGGTGCACCTCTGGTTGCTGGTGACCTGCCAGGCATGTCCAGACAGCTTTCATCCCTCTTTCAACCTGTTTTTTTTAGCCCACACCCTTCAAGCTTCCAAATGGTATTATGTGGAATGGTGTCAAAACTTTACAGAGCACATTACAGCCAGCACTTTCATCTTCACACATTCACTAATTTTGTTTTAGAAAGCAGGCTGGTCAGTCAAATTCAGTTTGCAATCAGTAAGTCCATACCACTTGTTCCCAAACAAATTTTTGTCATTTATGACCTTAGAAGTGGACCCCAAGAGGGACACACTCCCTGATCTTCTAGTGACCGAGATGGTGATCAGCAGATAGTTCCCCAGTTTCCTTTCTTGCCTTTCTAAAGATAGATGAGGTGTTAGGCTTTTTCCAGACATTGGGGACTTCCCCAGTCTAGACAGCTGTCACAGACAGCAGTCTTTTCAGGACTTTCGGGAAATGGGTACTGTGCCTCATGTCCATCTCTTGTATGTTCCTTTTTTGCGTCTGGTTTCATCAAGAAGATGCTTCTGTAGCCAATTAAATATTCTGCTGAAATTTATTCTTCCTGCACAACAGGATAATTTTTTGCTGAGCTACTCAGTAAATTGTCTTTAAAAATAATTCAGAACTTCTGGGCACATTTCCACTCCATGGCTGCCTCTCAAGGGATTTTATTTAGTAACTCTGTGAGTAAACTGAAGTTTCTTCTTCTGAAATGCAGAGTAATTATTCTGTAGTTTACCTTCCCAGCCTTGTTCTGGATCCTGAATTTAATAATGGTGACAGAAGAGAAATCCAGGCTGATACTGTGACCGTGTTCACCACTGGAAGTCAAGTGTAATCCCTAGCTGTCCCCCCCAGCATTCACATGATGGAATTATCACTTGTGCTGTATAAGGAACTCTTGGATTGCCTGGTCATTGCTGTGTTACCCTTCCAGCAGATGCCTGGTTTGAAATGCTCTGTAAGAATCAGAGACCAGAAGGAGATTTCTGCCAGTTTTCTGTAGGAAGCCCAGTTCACATGCTCCTCCTGGCTGGACATGCTGTGAGAGGCTGCCCTGTTTCCAGCAGGGTCTGTCCCCTCTGCTCCTCACCCAGAGGTTTCTTCCACTCTCAGTTTTCCTGCTGGAGCTTGGTACAGTCAGGGAACCCCTTAACGCAGAGCAAAACTCATATTATTCATGTTTGATTCACTATGATTCACATCTTCTTGATTAATTTTGAATCTCTTGATTCATATCATTCTTGTTTCCTAATCAAGATGTCACTGGTCTCTAACCTTACAGTCAAATGCAGTCAAAGATAAGAAATCTAATTCCTTTTCTTATTATCTGGGCTTGTTACAGAATTGTAATAGTAATAATTACATATATTTCTTTATCCTCAAATTCTTTGAACCCGACCTGCACAGAATTTAGTGTTCTCCAAGTCAAGCCATCTGCACATGATGACATCAGATGAAGTTCTGTTTGCCATAGAGAGCTGCATTTGTGCCCTAGAATGCTACAGCTGTGAAGGTGGAAGGTATTAGAGGGGCATGTGAGCAAATCTTTGTGCTAGTGAAAGTACTGCACCAACATTAACATCAGGCTGAACAAGCAGAATTTTTTCTTTATTGGTTAATACCCCAAAGCCTCAAACAATCATGAAAAGAATAGACTCTTTTGAATGAAAGTCACACATTAACTTTATGTTTTATATTTTCTCCCACACCAGTTGAGAGTTTGTTTTTTGTTTTCTTTTTCTTTTCCCATTCATTCGTTTGACCAGGTTTTTGTGTAAAAAAACTGAAGTAAAGTTGGTGGGGGGATTTTTTGTTTGTTTGTTTGCTTTTTCTGGGGTTTTTGTTGGTGTGGTTTTGTTTTGGTTTTGGTTTTTTGGTTTGGTTTTTTTTTTGTAAGCAGAAAGCTTGATACAGATCTTGGGCTGTTCCTGTTGCCAGAAGGTGCAGCAGCCTGGCTGCACGGTGACTCATGGCCCTGTGCCACATCGCAAATAATGCTCTTATTAATCTCTCCAGGCTTTGTTCTGCCCCCCCTCCTAGCGGTGTCTGATTTCATGGTGTGGCTTAGCCAAAGGTCAGATAAACTACATGATGGCCAGAGTTGCTACTGCAGAAGGAAATCGGAAATGCCTCTCCCAGCAGTTTCAGCAATGAGAATGGAGAGAAAAATAATTTCTTTAATACTAACCTGCCTGATGTGTCATCTTGTGTTACTGCAGTAGAGGAAAGCCGTAGTATAGCAGTAACCCAGGGAAGCAGCCAAGCCCAGCTGTGCTGCAAATGCTTCTGGATCTGCCTGGCTCAGTACATTTTTCAGCAAATATGTTCTTTCTTTAGGTGTTTGATCATTTGCAACAAATGACAGTCCCAAGCTAGAAGAGATACTGAGCTTTGTCCCTAACTGAGCTGGTGTCATTGACTGATTCATTAATTACCCACTTTTCCCCAGATTAGATTCAACATACTGTTCACAAAGAGATAACCAGTCACAAATTAGTCAAGCTGAAGTTTGATGTGCTTGGCTACGGGGCCATTTTTTTGTTACCAGTTTCAGATGAGTGATTACTCTTGTGAAACTAGCAAGTGCTTCTTGCAAGTTGTTTCTTTTCCTCCATGGCTACCCAAAGTGTTTTTATTCAAATGAAATGGAGCCCATACGCACTGGGCTGGGTGCTTTGTGAGCAGCTAGCACAGCCAGATCAAACACGTATGCTTGCTGTAAACTGGTGCGTGGTTTTCCTTGCTCTCCTTTGAACCAAGCTGTCTGTGGTTTCTGGTGACTGCAGTCTCTGTGCTATAGGCTCTGGCTAATGCTGACACATAGAGGACTTATCTGGAAAAAGAGGGGGGAGAACAAGACAGCATCACTTCCTGCACACACAGTCCTGGCCATTTCTATCAAAGGTTGAGACCTCACCGAACTTCTTTCCAAGAGAATCTTCCTGGGTCACGTTTAAATGATTTTGGGGGCAACAGAACCTGCTGTTGGCTAGACAGATGCAGGAAAGCAATAAGATAGTTCTTTTAAAACCCCATAATTTTATGGATGGGCATTGCAATACCAGCCTCATATTATGACTTTCAAAATCGCAAGTCTGCAGTATGTGGGGCTCTGTTTTTCTGTCACGTAGAGACACAGGCCCTGCTCTCCCTTGCTGTGCTTGTCTGTCCCTTACAGCAGGGCTCCCACTGCCCGTGTAGGCACAGAGCTCTGTTGGCTGGAGCCAGCAGTGCCCATCTGGAGCAAAGGCCAGTGATTGCATAAAGCACAGAAAAGGGGAGAGACTGATCCAAGCTGTCTGTGTTAAACCTGGCCTCCAAGACCGTGAGGGCTAGGTGGGGCTTTGCACTGAGCAGATTTGGGCTCGTCAGTTCCAGTTCCAAGGGGAACAGCCCCCAGCCCATCACCCTGTTTTCCAGCTGCCTGCAGCTGCCCTGGACCCTGTGAGCTCCTTAGTCCAGAGCTCACCCTGTTCCTGCAGCTCAGCTCACCTGCTGTAATGTGGACCATGGCAGGCACTCAGGAGGCGACAGCCAGGGCCAGCCCTCCTGCCTCAGCCTCGGCTGTCCCCTTTGTCACTGCCAGCCGCTGCCTGCTCTCAGATTAACCTGATGGCTGCTGGCTGGTGGCAAATTGTGCGGGCGCCCTGCCCTCCTTGGCTGGCTTAGCCAGGGGGGTTTGTTTTGGGGAGTGCGGTTATTACTGCTCCGCTTTTGTTCTTTGTCGTCTTTATTTTTATGTGCATTAACTGTTGATAATAATGTGAAGCGTTAAGCTTTGGCAACCAGCTGAGCTCTGCACAAATCCGAGGACAGCACGGCCGCTGGCACAAAGCTGCTCGCTGCCGCGGCGGGCGGCCGGACACACGGACACACGACACACGGAGCGCTCCGTTTGGCGACCGACAGGACCGGGCCCTTCCCGATGTCCTGACAAGGCAGCAGGGAGGGCAGGAGGGCAGCCCAGCACATGGCGGCACAGAGCTCAGCACTGGCCTGGCTCCTCTTCAGCCCGGGCTGCTCCAGCACTGCCCCTTGTGCTCCTTCCCACTCTGCCGGGCTCCTCGTCATCCCTCAGGAAGGCGGCGGGAGGAGGGAGGAGCAGAGGAATGGATGAGAGCTGGCTTTACTCACAGCTGCTGCTGCTGCTGCAGAGGGAGGCACCACCACGGGAATGTAGACGGACAGGCAGAGGTGATTAATAGTGATACATATTATTTTAATTGAGTCATGTTTGGCCTCTTGCTTTGCCAGTACTCAATTTTTTTGCTGTTGTTGTGGTGTGAATTTGGAATTAATTTAAAGTATAATAAGAATCCCTCAGCTGGCAAATGCAGGCAAGACTGAAAATTAAAATGCTATGTAAATCTCACAAGATTAGGGCATAAACTGCAGCAGGCAGTGGAATGGCTGAAGCTTCAAGAAGCTGGAAAAGCCTCTCTCCACATTATTCCTGATAATACAAAATCAATTTAGGTTGAATGCATTTTTTCCCAAATAACCATCCACCACATTCTAATTGATATTACTAATGAATGCAGAAATGGGATACTAATACATTCCAGGGAAATATTCTGCAGAGGTTTTATTAGTTATAAAAATACTTGGTGGCATCGCAGTACTTTGTCATTAAAATTGCCAGGTTTTGTGACACAGATAATGTGGAATTGTAATGAGAATGCTGCGGCGCTGCATTTCGTTTTGAAATCCCAGGTCCTTTCTGAGGGTTTTTGGAGCACCGTGTACGAGGCGCTGCCACCCCCTGCTTTCAGCTCTGCCACGGCAGCAGCGAGGCAGGGTGGGGACGGTGCAGGGGACAAGGGAGGTGTCGGCCACACTCACGGACAGCACTGAGCTCACAAAACACGACTCTGCCTCGGAGCTGCCTTGTCTTCCCCTGAAGAAAAGGCAACAGCAAACAATTACATGAGTTTCTCCCAGCTGGGATGCGGCGGAGGCTCAGGGCTGCAAGGTCTCCCCGTGGCAGAAGCCGCTCATCTCGTGCTAAAATTTGGGGGGCTTCAGGCGCTTGTTGAGGCTGCTCTCCCAGGAATCCCGGCAAACCCCATCCAAAGGAAGGCATCCAGCATGTGGAAGGCGGGAAATCCCAAAGAGCCTGACCAGGAGGTGAGAGCTGCAGCCCTGCAGCGCACCCTGGGCTCGCCATTCCTCTCAGCAGCTGGATGGATGCTGGGACTGCCGGGGGCTGGCAGTGCGGCTGGCGGCACAGAGCCTGGGGAATCGCTGCCGAGCCTTCTGCGTGTAGGGCACCCGCTTGGATCTGCCTCCGGTTAGGAGGAGGTGGAAGTCCCCTGCCTTGGCTGCTGCTTGGAGCTCCATCTGCAGCACTGATGAGGAAAGTCCCATTCTTCCTGCGCGGAAGCCATTAATTCCCAGCTGCGGGAGAGTGATCCGGCATGGGGCAGAGTCCAGCCCTCTGCCTGGAAGAAGGTGCTGCGGAGAGCGGGCCTGGGGCTCCCGGCAGCTCTGTGTCACCACACGCTATTTCTGACCTGCCCAAAAGTGCTGCTTATCTCCGCAGATTAAGGGCAGCCCGAGCCGGGGCTCCACTGCAGCCTCTCCACGGGGCTGGGGCGGCCAGGCAGCCCCTCCCCTCCGCTGGCTCAGCTTCCTCACCTCGGGAATCTGGACAATAATATCTGCCCGTGGGAGCTGCATCACTTACAGCCAGTGGCTAAAATTGTCAAACCAAGTGAGAGAAAAGGGCCGTGCCTTGTTAGGTTTCCCATCAAGATTCCCCCCCTCCCCCCTCCCACCTTTTATTGGTAAAAAAACCTACGTGAATTGAAAATGAGACACCTGGAAAAGAAGAAGAACCCCATAGAATCTAAATAGGACTCTGTTTGTGTGAGGCTTCCTACTATCTTTAACTATTCTATTGTGCATACAGACAACAACACAGCTCTGGCCCAGAGGAAGGTAAAGATCCCCAAAATGAGGGCTGCTGGAGGCAAAGTGGAGAGATGAGCTGCAACAGCAGCATTAATACTTCTTTGACATCCTTTTCAGACATGGTTGCGGCTCCCATTTATTCTGCTACTTATTAATTTGATCAAACATTGTGAACAAATAATTTGTATTAAAAATCATGCGAGTTCCACCCTTCCTGTAGTTGGCTTCAGGCAGGTATTTATTGGATAACATAGTCTCAGACTAGTGAATGTTGACATTTAATTAATATGGAAGCTTAGCATTGTGAATATGAAGAACAGAAAAAAGGCCCGAGAAAATCCTGTGATAATGAAAGGAGATGACGACCAGGTTCTGGTAGTCAGACATTTCTGTTGACATTGAAGGGTCAAATGTAGATATCTGGTGGAGAGCTGCAAATAACCCTGCAGGTCAGGGTTTGGTTTGCCTGTACAAATAGTTCCACACGATGCCTGACTTATACTCGAGCTGCTTGCACTTGCACTGGCGCTGCTAGGGTGGATATTTTTGTCATGACTATACTAGGAAGATGCTACCAAAATAGGGAGAGTGGTGTGATGTACCAGTACAATCCTACAGCTGTGAATGCCCACCATACAACCACGGGATTGCTTTCCACAGAATTTGGAGGTTAAACCCCCCCAAAATTAGGCTAGTAAAATTGAATCTGTGTTAGGGGATTAGGTACTGTGACCAAAAAAAAAGCAAAATTAGGCTAGTAAAACTGCATTTATGTTAGGGGATTAGCCACCATGACCTACATGCCTATGCCAGCAGAACTCTGGAGTATCTCAAAAGTACTTGTGTCCTGTCTAACTTGTGACGGGTAACATCTGTGCCCATGAAAAGCAAACAGACTGCAAAGAACTTGATTGTAATAAAAAGAGAGTGTTTTATCATAGAAATGTACGGGAAGTGCTCCTCTTGTCCCGCATAAATCAGGAGTGTGAGGTTGCCTGAATTTTCCATTCCATTAACTCTGCACTTTTTGAGTTGAGATGAAAATAGCTGGAGAAAGGAAATATTCTTTGCTGCATAGTGAGGATATCACAAGGCATGTTAAATTGCCCTGTTACTTTGTTGGGCATTAGCCTGCTACTGACTCCTGTTTATTATGTGGTTTACCTTACAAAGTAATTGTGTTCAGAATCCCGTTTATTGCGTGTGCAGGAAGGGCATTATTTTTCCTTACATTATTGGGATTTATCCTCTACACTTTGATCTACTTCATTCTGAATTTGACCAAAAAAAAGAGGTGAGAGTGAGTCTTTTTCTCTGTTTCATGTTTAGATTCAACAGAGAGGTTTCTGCTTAGTGGAAACAGATATTCCATTAAAAGTCCACTGCTGCTGTATAATTTAAGTGCTTTTTCAACACCACAAACTACCTCAAGCCAAACAGCTGGTGTTGACTAAGAACGGTATTTCAGCCTGTTACATGCTGTGATTATTACTTCCCAAACAAGAGTTTATACTTCATTTTCAGTGAAGATTAAATTAATTAGGATGGCAATGTGATACGGGAATAAGGAGGTGAGTGAAATTAACAGTTTTCACCTACTCTGAGATTTATTTAATTAACTATTTTCATTTGGAAGTGGTGGTCTGGGACCATATTTTAGCAGTAATACTTCTTTTTGGGCAAATATTACACTTCACAGGTCATGTAGGAAAACACAAGCTTGTCAGAAAGCAATCAGTACTTCCATTTTGACTACGCA
Organism: Rhabdornis inornatus; assembly: GCA_013397075.1. NCBI lineage: Eukaryota > Metazoa > Chordata > Aves > Passeriformes > Rhabdornithidae > Rhabdornis > Rhabdornis inornatus. Next base: position 2,269,205 of record VWZS01009562.1, read on the forward strand.
TGACATACTAAAAGAAAAAAAATCCTATTGAACAGATTTAAAAATTTGCCTTTTCATAACATGTTTTGAAAATGAGTAGTATCCTCCCAGCAAATACGAAGAATTGTGATGTATGAAGAAATTGTATTCTGTTCTTTTATTATATTTGAAGAAATTCCTTTCTCATGTTGCTGGAAAATTGTCACAGTAGATAAAGGTACTAATTCCTCTTCTCTCCATTAAAACGTAGTGAGCATTCTCCTAAACCATCAATACTCTTGCAATGCTTCTCTCTTCACAGATCAGGGGCTATATCTCTCTCATCAATAATAAAATTTCGTGTTTAAAATCTTATTTCTGCATTTATAATGAATTGTTGATAGAAAAAAAAATCTTCACTATCCTTACAATCGTCTTAAGATTTCATAAGTCATTTAAAAAAGAAATAAAAATGAAAAACATCTGCTTTAGAGACCAACCCCTAAGAATGTGATTCTACAACAACGCTGGTTGCCCTCACATGCCCTTAATGACCACTTATTGGCAGTAACATAACTTAAGGTTTTAATTGATGTTTTAGCCAGGCTTTTGACTTCAGAGTAGTATTTGTAAAGATTCTAATTATCATGATATAGTAGAAATTAGAAGGCAATTTGTAAATGTTTAGATCAACGTGATTAATACAGTAAAACTAGAGCAGCCTGAACATGTATAACTTTACTTAGGGGAGCAGTCTGTGCTTAAAAAAATACTGACAAATAACTGCAGATTCAGGTCTTGAGAGATAAAACGCCATCAGTTTGACCAGATTTTAATTTCCACAGAAATCTGCTGTGTAGTACAACTTGTATTCCACCAATCCCACAAATATAATTTGTATTCCATAATTTATACAAACAAAATTTATTTCTTCTTCTGTTTGAATTTCAACCACAAATGCATATTGGGATATCTGAATATATTTGTTATTCTAAAATACATAAACAAGTAAATCTTAGTGTAAATCTTCATGAGTTTTTGAGAAGCAGTAGACATCTGAGGTACTTTGACTGAATCTTGAGGAATGTTTCTTGCCATGAAACATAGCCCTGGAAATCTGTATTTCCACTGTGTGCCATAGTAAATTCCAGATTCCCTTTCTGTGAAGATTTTCTCACTTTTAGTTAAAAATGAGTGTATCAGTGACAGTCTCACCAAAACTGGACAGTATTTTGTCCCTCTGAAGCACATTTGAAAACACTGGATACAAAAAGAATGTAAACAAACTGAAAATAAATTAATTAAACGGCAGAACTGTTTTGTAGTAACATTCTAAGGCATTCTCAGCCTCCTGCCTTAACTCTCACCATTTAAGAAAAGACCAATTTAGAGGATGCATTTGCTGTTCCAAACAAGTGAGAAAAGCTTTAACTGTGCATTGCTTACAGTTGTACAATTCCTTTAAAAATATAGTCATTTAACATTTCTGATCATAGCATTTTTACTCATCCCCTAAACTGTGCCCTTTGCATGCAAAAGCCAGCTGTCAGAGTTTAAATAGGCTTCCCCCTACAATTCTTCTAAAAATTACTTTCCTTTCATAATTTTGGTACAACCTGAGGCACCTTTATTTCATAGAGGCAGAGAGGACAGAAGCAGTTTGTTTCTGGGCAGCACGGAGTACCTGTTTTGAGTTAGCTCTTGCTTGTCTGACTCCCCTGAATGATTCTATTGATTTCAAGGGGTCCACTTGCATGAGAAAAGTGAGCAGCAGAGACTGGATGCTCCTTTTATTGTTTCATCCAACACAGATTCATTTTATAGGATCAGTTATTCCGTGTGATGAATGGGAAGTGCAACTCAAAAATTGAGCCTAGAAATCTAATGTTAGCAGTGAGCGTATGAAAGTCTGATTGTGAAATATGATCCAGAACACATTTGCTAACAGACAAAACTCAAGACTCATTTCTCACACAGGCAGGACTGTTAAAGTCAGTAATACTTTGCTTTTCCATTACAGCCAACAGGATTTCTGCTGCACAAAGGCAAAGCAAAGCAAAGATAGAAAGATCTGGTGCTTGGAGCAGTAACGCTTTCATTTACTAAAACCTCGTGTGTGCAGAAGGTAGAATTAATTTAATTGCAAATAAATGTCAAGAAATAAATTAATGAAATAATACTAGATTTTGCTAAGAGAATATGTTATGGGTAAGCTATTCTTTTGTGTCAGTCTTCCTAAAGAGAGGGAAACAAAGGAAAATGGATAGGGGAAAAAAAGGCTGTACTGAAAGCACATACAGAAATCAAACACAGGAAAACTGTTGGGGACTTAATAGTGCTAGAGGTAAATTGGCCGCTATTCTTTCTATCAGAAAGAGACCAGAGTATTTGATTAAGTTAAACAGGAGCCATTTCTTTGTTCCTGAGAACAGAGAAAACGGCATTTCAACCAGACAACTGAGACAGAGAACCCAGGAAAAAAAAATCTATTAAAGAGATAACAAAGGAGAAAAGCACTTACACTAATTCTGTCAAAACTCATGAAGCATCCTGAGAGGTTGATAAAGGTGATATTCTTCTAAGGCACGTAGAGACAGCTATAGTAGAATATTTGTGGTAGGTCCAAAGGATTGGTGATTTCTTTACAAGTTAAAGGCCCGGTAATGCCTATGAAATAAGCTAAAAAGATACATTTCTGAGGGTCAACAAAACAGCACAGCTGTGTGGCTTAGAAATCAAATGTCATAAAGACAAAAGCACTCAACCTCAGTAATACTGAAGTTATTTCAAGAGGCTCTGTAGAATGGCAGGCCAGCAGATTTGATAAATATTTCAGTTGTTTTACCCAGAACAGGCACCTCTTACATCCTAAAAAAGGGGCCAACACTAGTATTGATTTAATTAAGAAGATAAAAAGCTGTGATTTCTTGAAGCTGGTCATATCAAATCAGTATCCTTTTATCTCCACGATAATTTATTATATTTACCTGAGTATAAAATAAAACAAAACCCTCGCCTGATTCACTTAAATCAATGTTGACCATCAAGAAAAAATAATTCTAGCTGTCTACTATTATGTATTTGTCAGATTTTTAGACGTGAAGAAATAGTTACCCTGTAAAAAAACAGTCTAATTTTCCTATTTCTGATAAATTCACACTGAATGTATTTTACAACAGTTTGTAGACTAAACACATTCTGTGCAAATACAAAGGTATCTTGGTAAGGCTAATTTAGGGTATATACTGATTTGAGAGCAAAATATGGCCTATCAGCTTCCATATTTAAGTTAATGCAAAGATTTATTAGTCCTCTAGGTAAACATTGACCTTGGCTTCACCTTGGTCAATATTTACTTCTCAAGTTAATAAATCTTTATATTAACTGCAATTGAAGTCACTCTCTTCTTAAAAGATAAAGACCAAACAGGTCCTCATATGAAGACAGCATTCATCAGATAAATGCTGCAGCCAGATTTATCTTTTTGCCCACTTGTCTTAAAAAATGGTAATCCATAGATGGTGAAAAATGTTCCTCTGTGGAGGGAAGGAGGCTTTTTTGGGTGTGTGTGGTGGAGGCTTTTTTTTTTTTTTTTTTTAACCTGTAGATTTGTGCATTTTACTTACATATTAAGGTAATGGAACCAGCTTTTTGTCTCTTGCACTTAGGAATCTTCAGAGTCTTAGGAATCTTCAGAGTTTCCAGGATGTTATTCCAAAGGATGTCACATCCCTACATAATCTATTTACCTATGGGCAAGCCTGGAGACTATTTTACTTGGTGGACAGCCCTCTTGGTCACTGGCTTGGTTGCTATTTGGTTTCAACAAGGTGACAGGTTAACTTTTTGAAATTCATAGCTATTTTGGAAAAAGGTGCTGACTGAGGGTGATGAGAATGTCACTGCAATGAAACACCAATAACAAACAAATCAACTAATGTGAGTACCTTGGAAAAACAGGGAACTTTGAACTTATCAGAAGAGAAAAGACATCAAAGACTTGACTTAATCCAGCTACCAGGAGTGGGAATCTGAATTACTGTAAAAGAAATTGTCTCAAAGAGCATTTGGATAAGTTGAGGATGAAGTTACAATTATTTCCCTGAAATTATAAGTGAAAAGGAAAACCAGACGAGAACAGATTCACACATCTTCTCTTTCCATGATTCCAAACATTATTGCACTGATTAAAACCTCACCATGCTGTTTTCTCCACATTTAACTTGTGCTTTTATAAGCCAAAACAAACAACATATGTTTTATCCAAGGATCTCTCTGATTGAGTCCGGATTGGATTAAATTATACCATATATCACTTTTTACTGGGCTCTGAACAATATCAAGCCTTTCTGCTTGCATAAAAAAATTGAGGACTCGTGGAGAAATACTCAATTACAGAGAAATTAAAAACTGAACTTTCTGAGAAAGAGAATCAAAGCAGCAGTAACTTCAGAAACTAAATGGCAAAGCTGTTTCATTTTTAAAAACATATTTAAGATCTCACTTAAATAAACATCAACCACTTCACTTATGCAGGCATTCCCCTTGAAGTCAATGGGATTAGCCATGGATAAAATTCATCCTAAATTCTGTGTAGAAAGACAGGTACAAAGTCGCTGAATCACTTGAATCCCACAGAGTCTTGGGCTTAAAAGCTGCAAAGGTTTCTTGTTAGTCCTTTGGACCAGAGTGCTTAAAAATGTGGAAATTTGGGGGGCAGGATTTGTCCTCACTGGAAGATGCTTTAAGTCTCTTCTGTTACATTCCTCTTTTCCGTCGAGTTGCAGTTTCAGCATCCTCTTGGTTTTTTTTATGCAGTGCTGATGAGTTTACAATGATGCTGTGGTGCCTTTCTGCAGGCAGTGCAGGGAAATGTCGTGCAAACTCCATTAATAAATCATCCTATTGGCATAAACTGTTTGAATGGCACAGCCAGCTCTACTAGCAAGACAAATGTATTGCATGATTGTGTGTGTGTACAAAAGTATATATACTCATCTTTCAACCCCAAAAAACATGATCCATGTTTTTATTTCTTTTTTTTCCCTCCTCGTCGAAAACAGCAGCTTACTCAGTAAGTGATGAAGCATACAAAGGAATACAAGCTGTATAAAGTCAATGGTGACTGGTATAATACACCTCTGACTTTCATTGTAAATGATGTAACTATTCGGAGCTGTACTTCTTTCTACATTTTCTTTTTTCTACTTCATGAAAATAAAACACAGATAGGATTTCAACATTGTTATAAGATCTGCCAGGATTTAAAAACAATTTTTAAAATAAACATGAATAAAGATGGTTTAATTTATTGGCATGAGAACTGAGGGCTGGGAATATAGCTGTTTGAAGGCTGTACTGTGAGCAAGTGCCAGTCCTCAGAGACGGAAAACCGAACAAATTACGGCTGCTGAGTCCCAATATTCCACTTTAATTGGTGGGGGTTGTCCTGGAGAAAGATACATGAGCCTTTCCCGGCGGCAACGGGAATTTGACATCTATAAATACAGGGGCCCATTTGCGTTGGAGATTTTCACGCACCCGCATGAGACATTTGCGCAGGGAGGCGGCCCGTGTGCCCCCGGCGGTAGCGGACACGGGCCCGCAGGGTTCGGAGCGCCGGCTCGGGAGCGGGACCAGCACCGGGACCGGGACCGCCGGAGCCAGGAGCGCTGCTCCGCGGCTTCCCCGCACCCCGGCCCGCCCCGCCGGGGCGGTTCCGAGCCCTCCCGCGCCCGTCGCAGGCTGCGGTGCGGGGGCTGCGCGGAGCCCTCCGCCGCTGCGGGCTCGGCCGCCCGGTTGCCATGGGACCGGCGCCGCCGCCCCGGGGCCACCGCTCCGCGCCCGGCACCGCTCCGC
>VWZS01009562.1:2275052-2408466 GCA_013397075.1 Rhabdornis inornatus
CGCCCTCCCGGAGCCGCCGGCTTGCGGACAGGGGGAGGGGGCTCCAGGGCGCTCCCGCTAATTTTAACAGCCTTCTCCTTTTTCTCTCCCCGAAATTGCCGGAGAAGCGCCCCCGCCCCCGCGCCCGGGCTCTCGCCTTTGTTGTGCGGAGCCCGGCACCGGCGAAGGCGCCGCTAAATGAATGGTAAAGTGTCTTTAAAAGGCGCTGGCCGGCGATGCCCGGTCCCCGGCGAGCCGGCGGCGGGGGGGTGGCCAGTGCCTGGCGCTGGGACACGAGAGGAGCGTTGGGGACGTTTCAGACACCTTTCTTGCCCCATTTAATCCCCTCTCACCCCGGCGTGACCGGTTCCCCGATACATGGAGTGCCGAGTGAGCCGGACACACAGGGTATGCAAGGGCGCATGTGTGTAATTAATAAAGTAAATTAAAGGGTTTTAAAAATTAATTCTACTCATTTAGTCACCAATCTGTTAATGAGGCATGGAAAGCCCCCGGGATCGATAGTGGGGAGTAAAACCGAAGTAGGTGAAGGAGGTGCCTGCTGAAAGATAAAAGCTTTGTAGAGGAAGTATCTGTATCTCAAGCGATACAAATATATATAAAAGGATGTGTATAAATCTTTGCCTGCTCTGGCAGGGTCTGGATTCCATCGGCGCAATGGAGGCAGCCGCCGTCTCACCAGTTTGTGGGGCTCCGAACTTTCCCTTCGCTGGTACCGCGGGGCTTCAACCTTTGCTCCGCCGCATCCTCTCAGCCACGGGAGCCTCTGGCTCCTACCATAAATATTAATACTCTGCGCTAGCGCGAGGCATAATTATCTCCCCTTAATTGCAAATTCAACCAAAAATTGAGCCTGCTGTCATTCAGGCACCTCTAAATTATTGTAATTAGGGCTTTTTTTATGTCAAGTGAATCCCTGGGCTGAATGTTAGTCCTTGTATGCAGTAGTGCAACATGTAAACCATATGCTGTGCCGCTGCTCGGGAAACCCCACCGCCGGGAGAAGCCGCCCCCGTCCCCGCTCCCGGGGAACGGCTCGGCTCCAGGCAGGGGTCCGGGGGAGCGGAGCAGCGCTCGGGCAGCCCCGCGGGGTCTGCCGGCCGCGACAGCGCCGTCCAGCACCGGGGCCGATGCGAGGGCGATGCTCCGCACCGGCACCCACGGTTTCCTCCCCATTTCGGCACCGGGGGCGATGCTCCACACCGGCACCCACGGCTGCCTCCCCATTTCGGCACCGGCGTCGCGTCCCCCTCGGCCGCCGCGAAATCCCCCTTCGCAGAACAGACCCGCTCCCCCTGCTCGCCCCAGCCCTTTGTTCGGGGGCCGGAGGGGCCCGGGGTGGGGTCTCCGAGCCAGGAAAGACGGGCTGGGGTAGCGCCAGTTCCTCAGCTGGGTGTTGAACCAGCTTCCAGTGCCCGTGTGGGGGCTGCCGTCTGCAGGTGCTGCCCAGACTCCTGTCTGTTCCCATCGTCTTGTGGGAGTGAGAGAATGACTCGGTCTCCAGCACAGATCCCTAGAGTGCCCTGGCACTGTGTAGCTGAGCCGGAGGTGAGGCTATGGGAGGGCACCGGGCAGCCCAGGGTGTGTGGACGCAATGTTCCAGCCATGCCTCCCACTCAACCAGCCCTCCAAGCGCTACTCCTGCACCCTGCAGCCCTTCCCAGGGCACCCAGGGTCTCAGGCTCGTGAGATAAGCTTTGTCTTTCTCCCCAGTGCGGTGGTAGCTGAGGACAATATTCCTGACCAAGGACAGGCATCATTCTGTGTGAAGCTGGGGTGCTGTGCCAAAAGGAATACCAGGTTCGTTGGGCCAGCAAGACAGACAACAAGAAGGGAGCCCCAAGTCCATGCTGAGGACCTTCTGCCAGGATTCAGGGAGCCTGGGTCTCTGTCCCTTGTGAGATTTATGCACTTCATGCCATAATTCTTATACAAAATACATAAGCAGCCTTTATGTCAGATGCTGGAGTTGTCCACTTGCCTGTGGTCTGCTAGTGCTACTGTTTGTGAATCTCAAATCTTACCTTCACCCAGGCTGAAAGGGTGAGAACTAATAATTTGTATGGGAACATGGTATTGAGCGTCCAGAAAACTGCTTAAGACTAGAAGTTTTAAAATTGGTGCTCAGGAAATGATCTAGCACAGCACTAAGTACAAGAGCTGTGTGGGCACAGTGTGTTGCCACCCAGACGGGAGATGCTGCTGGCTCTGGTCGTGAACTCATGTTTGGTGGTAAGGCTGTGGAAAGAGCCCTTCCCCTCTTATCTCCAGTTTATTCTTTCCTGTCCTTGTGCTGCCTATCCTGCTGGACTTATAGAACTGTTTGTGTGGCTGTGAGTGATGAAGACTGAAGAATTGTTATGGCTATTTTTTATTCCCCCCCAATTCTAATAACTCGGAATTCTACTGGAAGTTGTGCACCTCCCTTTTCTAGGAACATCCCTACACTGGGTCTTCATTAGCACAGGTCACACAAGATTCACCTGCAGCTTCTGATTTCCCAAGCCACGTGATGGAGTGCAGGATAGATGGAATTATATTCAGCACAAAGTTTATTTTTTGTGATGTGTCATGTTCTCAGTGGAAGGTTTTTCCTGAGTAAGAAATTCAAAGAACAGAATAATATCAAAAGAAAAAGTACATAGGATGGACCACTTAAAAGTAGGAAATGATAGAATGAAGCTTTTCCCTGCAAGTTAATGTGGCCTTACTATAAAGGGGTTTTGGTACATTTAGATTTTGAGATTTTGCCTTATCTTTGCTGCAAGACTCTCTCATTCGATGCCTCCTGCCCAGCAAGTGAGTCTAAACTGTGATTTTGTCCTTCCCTGGCACGGGCTGCAGTGTTGGGCAGGCAGCGGGAGTAGGCAATACTGCCTGAGGGGAAACCCCACAGGCAGCAGCTTTGCATCAGATGTGACAGCTCACTTGTCACCTGGGCTGGCCCCTGCCACAAAATTTTCTGACATGGCTGTTCTGTGCTGTGCTTAGTTCTGATCCTCAAAGAGCAATTGAGACTTGAGCTGAAGGGGACCTGATTTGGGAAAAGCTTCTGTTTAAGTTGTTGAGAGCTATGCTGTGAATCCATGAAGTACTACAAAACATGAATACAGCACAAGGCTCAGCTCCGAGGGACAATTTGGAGATCCAAAATTCAAGGCACTGACACATCTCACCTTGCCTGCCCAGCCTCACCTGGGGCCTCCCTGACCCTGCCCATGGCCCAGCCCCTGTGCCAACCCAGCCCGTGGCTCTCAGTCCCTGTCCCTGCCCTGCTGGCCCCAAGGGAGCAGCCAGCCCTTATTGCCCTAAAGAAAACTGTTAGGAGATCAGATGTTTCAGCTTTAATTTTTCATTTCATGTCTTGCATATACAACTAAGAGAATAATGCCACCTTGCCTCACAGTGATGTAGTGCAAATACATCAGTATTTCTAACAAAATGAGCTGGCAAGGTGGGAAGGCGAGAGAAAGCCCCATGGAGAAGCTGGTGGCAAAGTGAGAGGCTGGAAAGTCCCCACTAGAACACAGCTACAGCAGCTCCCATCTTAAGGCAACCACATAGGAGTGGAAGAATTGGGTGCTTCTCATTTCACTCTTTGCTGTTGTCTTGAGCATCTAAATTGCTTAAAAGCTTAAAAGGTCCTTTGAAAGTCACCAGACATGTTAGCTGCTCTGTGAATCTGAAAATAGTGTTACACTGTGATATTTTTCAGTTTGTGGCCTGTTAGTTGCCTCCTCCCAAAATTTTACTTGCTGAAGAGGTTTACAGTGGCAGAAGTGATCCTGTTCTGGCCCTGTTGAAGTCAATGGGAATTTCCCAGTGACTCATGAATGCTAGTATTTCCCACGGGGCAAAAAATATTTTCAAAAAAATTTGCATTCACTTACCTCTTTAAATTCAGCCTAGGTCAGCACAGATTTGATGAGTTCTAAGTGTTACAGAAAGCTCTTTCCTTGAGCCCGCAGATACTGCCCGTGTTTGAGGTAAACTGAGTTGTGTTTTAAGTTCCAATTTTAGAAACAAACACAGATGTGATAATTACCACCTATGAGCAGGAAACCAAAATGGTGTAAATGGGTCAACATGCTGCCTGGGCTTGAGCCAGAGAAGTGTTTTATTTACGCAATAGAAGCCATAGTCTGTTTAGAAGGGAAGTTTTAGATTAAATCATAGGCCTTTAGAAACAGGGATAGTCAGTGAAACTTGTGTTATTGTTAGATCACAGTAATTCTGCAGAGTTAACATCTGCTGTATATTTTATTTGTTTTGTATATTATTTGCAACAGTGCTAATAACATTGTTTGCAATATTAATAAGACAGTATTTCTGTGAACTTGTGCTGAGCTGTGCAGGAGAATGATTTGGGATGGTACTCATGGGGCCGGTAACACACCACCTGTGAATTTGCAGTTATTAATTAGCAGCTTTGGTTGGAAAGCCCACCGTGCAGGAATAAGTGCCCTTGCCCCCAGCCTGAGCTTCGCCCCGGGGCAGCATCCCAACGCGGTGCTGGCTCTGCGGTGCCTCGGTCTGACAGCATGGAAATGGCACTCACATGTCTCTGGCCTGCTTGGTGATGGAGGAGGATGTGAGGGTGAGCTTCCAGAGGAAAGACGATGCTTTTCCGGAAAATATATTTTTGCGCTGATGAAGAATTTCCGCTGAGTACCTTCGCAGCAAAGAAAAGCGGTTAATGAGATGCAGAGCTCCTCTTTCTCTTTGCCCAAGCTCTCACAGTGCGCTCCTTGCCAGGATCCAGCCCTTGCTAGCTGTACTGACATAGTCTCAACCCAGATTTTCTTTGTGCCGGAAAAAAAAGCAATTTTGGGAAGCAAGCCTTGTGCCCCGCAGCTCAGGAGAGGAAGGCAGGAGAGGGACCGTATCCCATGGAAACTGCAGGGGGCACAGTGTCATTACTAGAGGGCCGGGATAATTAGATGCTGTTAAGTTGCCTTCCCTAACGACGAGCTGAGACGGGGCTGTGAGCGGCAGAAAATCAAGCCCCGGCTCTGGTCACCCACCCCTGCGGAGGTGCCGTGGTGGGATGCCAAGCCAGCCCAGGCAGATCCTGGGCACGGCTGCCCAGTGGCAGCGAGGTCTGACGAGGAGCCCCGTGTCACATCGGGGACACGGCCCGTGCCATCCTCTAACACAGGATTGATTCCTCTAACACTCGCTCCTGCCCGCAGCAAAAGGGACCCGGTTCAGGAGGACGAGCCAAATATCCAGCACTGAAAATCTGAAGGAATAGGTTTGCCTCACCTTTTCAAAAATGTTATAAAGCACTGAACATAAAGGAATTCTTGATAACAGCATGCTTTCAGCTAATACAGAAATTGTTTCATCTTTAAAATATAATCGTTTGGAAGCCCAATACATTCACTGTTACTTTGGGTTTATTTTTCTTACATACAGTCCTGAGGCACAGATCCCTCTTACCTGCGTTGGGTCAGCAGGATGAGGCATTTACTTTCAATGTGGAGACATAGATAGGGCCATTCAAATGGTATCTTGTGGCTGTTTTATTCCCCTGCAGAAATGCTTTGTATAGCTGACATCACCGGTTCAGCGATCTACAGTGCTGAATAATCATAAATGTGTTTGCCCTAGTTATTGCCCTGGAGGATTTTTCCACCTAAGATATTTAAAGGAATATATTCTTGCTGTGACATAGGTCTATTTTAGAAATACTGTCAGATTATAGTACTATTAATGTTCATAGATTTAGTAATTGTTTTCCCACAATTAAAACCCAAAAGGTTTTGCCGATAGATACAGAGCCCTTTACCAGCTGAAAATGTCATAGCTGTTTAAGCAAAAACATTTTTTTTATTTATATAAAAACATCCTCTCATATTAAATACGTATATGTGAAGTGACTGTTTTGGGGTCTTAGAACCCATAAAGTAGCTCTGGAAACATTTTTTTCTCTGTGTGTCATCTCTGTGAAATATAGGTGGGTACATAAGGAGTTTGATATTGCTTGAGCACTTGCTCTTTCTATACACTTAGGATAGTGTTAGATTTTGTAAACTTTCCCCCTCTAATATTTGTCTCAAGGGATCAGAGCAAGAAATACAGCCTTTTTTTTTTTCAAATTATGTCCAGGAAAATGACAGTTAAACAGAGAAAACTACTAACAAATTTAAAAAACAATATAAGGATTGCTTACTCTTATATAAACTCAATCTTTGTGAAAACAGAGGAAAGGAGAAAAGTATTGGGGAAATGGTGTTTCCTGTGCTTCCGGCAAACATTGTTAACAGTTTATTAGAATTTTTTGCAGTAATTAATAGAATTTCAATGAAAGTATTAATATTATTCAAGAATAATTATAGACTAATTAGTAATTACTGATTTTAGTAGTTTCCTTGTTTTGTTTTTATCTGATACCAGTGTTATTTGCAGATTACCAGTCAAATAGAGCATTAGGACTTATTCAGATATTTTACTACAGTTAAGCTAGGTAATTAAGGAAGTTTATTAAACGTTATCCAAAATACATATATATTCATAACAATACAGTGAGTTGGATCTTATATTTTCCTAGTTAAAAAAAAGGTGTCTAATACTTCTGCCTCTAACAGCAGAAGGATTCATTTAGGTTGGTAGAGGTTTCACCTATATTCAGGTGACTGCATCTTTAGCTAGTAAAGGAATCAAGCAGAGAAGAACCTGCCAGCCACTTTCACAGATGGAATTAGGAAAGGAGTCCAGTGGAGAAGAATCTGCTGAGTACTTTTCATACATGAAGTTAGTTATAATCCGTTTTTCAGCTCAGCAGGTTCCTGTGATGAAAGGGAACTGATCAGAGAAGCTAGAGGAGGGGGATTCCTGCAGGTGAAGCGTGGCTCAGCTGCAGGGAAGATGAACCTTCTGTATGGTTTCTCCCCTCTGATGTGGCAGCACCACCTTGCCCTGCCCTGCCTGCTCTGCCCGGGTTGTCCTGGAGCAGTTGTGCCAGGCACATGTCCCAGGGGCAGCTTTCTTCCCCACCCTTGACTTCTGGTCTGTCAGCACCTTTCACCATCTGCAGCTAAGCTCTGCTGTTTCTGAGGGGAACCAGAACAGATAATTCTGCCCATCTGGCTTCACCCCTTCCAGCACTTCCTACAGATTTGTGTTTTATGATTGATCCTAAGTTCCTAATGGAACTTTGCAGTGAGTAAATATTCACATGGTGTCTCGGTAAATGACTGGTACATTGGGGGACTGTACCTCCACTTTTCCTCGTGCAGGGTGCTTAGTCCGTCTTTTCTACCCGAACTTCTGTTCCTCTGAAGATGTATAGGAACTTGGTAGCTCAAACAATATGTACCTCCTTGCTAAATTTGGTTAAAGCTGGCCAGAGAATCTGTACAAGAACTGGGTCAGACACATACAGAGACACATGGTGCCTTTGCGTCTTGATTTCCTTAGGAAACGAAGTTAAAAAAGACATCCGTATTTTTCCTAAGATCAGAAGCCAAATTAATACATCTGTGTCCATGGGGAAATCCTTCCTTTGTGACTCCTGTACTTAACAGCAGAAAGCTTAAATGTGATTATTGAAGAAAATAATAGCTGGCTTCATGGGAGGCTACAAACTTACAGGTCTGGCCAGTGTCCATAAAAGAGCTGGGTGGAAAACTAATTCCAGGGTCAGGAAGGACAACAGCTATCCAGCCCAACTTAGGCATGCAGTTGTTCCTTGGCTCACACTTTTATGACTTGTTTTCCAAATTTTTATCACTTTTGTACAGCTGTCTATAAGGAAGCTGAGAAATTTAGAAAAGTCAGCATCAGCATTGCACATAGTACAGGTCTTGGGAGAGAATTGTACTGTAGCAAAATCAATTCCTTTCACTCAATATTTCCATTTGCACCTTATGACACAGGCTTATGTTCTGGATGGCCTTTTCAGCTTCCCTCTGAGAAACTGATTTTCAAAGTAGTCTTCTGTCCTTCCAGCATCCCTTGCATTTCTGATTGCCATTAGACTTTCCTGAAATGTCCTGTGGGGCTGTGTCCATTTGTGCACATAAGAATAAGGTGTTCACTTTTTTCTGCAGACTTTGATTTTAGTGCCATGCACAAACTCTACTGACCAAGCTCTTACGAGATTGAGTAGACCATTGACAAATAGATAAAAAGACAGAATTATGCTCAGGAGGTTCTCCCAGGAGAGGCTCATTCAGATATTTTCTCATGAAATGACATCTTACATTTTGATATTCTTCATTAAGATAGTTTTTAATCTATATGTGCCTTATTATCTTCATATAAAGGATCCCCTTTGTGGGTTCCAAGTCAGACACCTGAAAGAGATCCAGTTGTACTGGCATGGCTTCCTTCTGCTTTCTACTCAGCTGTCCACTGATGTCAGGCAAAATGGTCCATAACTTCTGAGCCGTTTTTTCATATTTTAAAATAAGGAGGCACAATTTGGCATTTTCTGTACTTTTAAGGGAACCAGGGCTGTCCAGGCAGAGTTTGAGCTGAGAAGCTTGGTGTAGGTACAAGGGCTGTGGGTGGACCTGAAACACAGAGCGGAGGATGGGGCAGAAAGGGGTCAGTCCCAAGGACAAAGACTGGAAGTCTGTGTTGATTATTAAAGCAGGGATGGGATCTATGGTTTCTAAATCTTGCTTTTCTTTTGCAATCATGAAATAGCTGAGAAGCTTTCTGGTGAGTTGTGCCTTGTGTTCCCTTCCAGTGCTGGTCCATGCAGATGTAACAACCTGCTCCTGCTGCCAGCTGCTTTCTTACCTCAAGCGGCTGATGTGTTTGTGGTGAACCCAAGGGTGTCAGCCCAAGTGCTGAGCCGTGTGGTTGATCATCCACTCATCCATCCATCCATCCATCCATCCATCCATCCATCCATCCATCCATCCATCCATCACAATTGCTGCTTCTTGGGGGGTTTTGCCTTCAGTAAAATTTCTTCATTTGCCATAGAGGTGGTATAACAATTGTTTAATGATTAAGGCAGCCAAATGATGGTCTGGAGAACTGCGGCCTATCCTTGCCACTGCTGGAGGGCTCTACATTTTCCTCATCAGATTATTATTTAAGCCAAATCTTTTCCAGGCAATCACTGTTTTCATGTTTATGAAATAAGACCTGTGGGAATGCAAGTCACTCAGAGGTGGAGTCGGCATGATGAGAGCTGTGCTTTGAATCTATGAAGTCCTATATAATGTCCAATGCTTCAAAAATAGGTTGCAGGCACCACAAAATTAATTTTTTCCCACTCCTAATCTGTCTCCAGTTCCTGGTCCATAAAATCGGAGTAATAATGGTGTCTCAGGTCTAATGTAGGAGAAAAATAGTACAAAATTAGAGAAATAATACATTTGATGCAGTGGTTAATGTCCATAAGCAAATGAATAATTTCTTTAGAATAGTAGAGTTTCAATAGCATGTACAGGTAAAGTCTTGGATTATACCTTGAATAACAGGAAGAAAGCAGAATGCTGGGCTTCTGTTCATTAAATTAACATTGTCTTCTCTGCGTGGAATAACACAAAGATCTTGTGGCTGAACAGTGTGCAGTCATGTAACCAAAGATCACATGTTAAAATCTGATAAACAGATAAGCATCTGGAGGCAAATTAAAGTTGCACAGATCTTTAGTTCTATTATTTTCCCAAATCCAGTGTCAGAAATCCACTAAAGTGTTAAATATTTTGTTTCAATAGATTGCCTGAAAGATTATTTATCAGAAAAACAATATAAAGACCATCACGAGTGGTTTTGTGTGTCCGTCTCCCCACACTCCCTCCCTGCCTGTTGCCTTATACATGTCGTAAATCCTCTACATTGTTGCTCTCTAAGGAACTGTGCAACTGGTTCATTGTTCGTTTGTCAGTTTGCATATGCAAATGGCACAGCGCCATACATTTCAGCAGCAGAAAAAGCTGTTTCTATAATCAGGAAAACTAGCAATTAATGAGGTGGGAGTAGGAGCAGATATTGCTATAGGCAGGAACAGCAGGCTTTTGTGCCGTTCCTCCATGACTTTCCGTGTCTCTGCCTGGGTTTTAAAACTGGTCGAGACAGTCCCTGCTCGTTGTCTTCCTAGTCAATTCTGCCTTCCAAGGGCTCAGTACTGTATAAACATGCAATTGAAAACTCATTTGCTCTGAGAATGAATTTGAAGCTGAGGAGACTTGATTTGAAGAAAGCAGCCCAACTGGACAGCTTTTAGAAACGTTTCCTCAGCACGTGTGTTGCTCTCTGGGCTGCCTAACTGCTGAAGGTGGAAAAATAAGAAACTGCAACAACTGGGGCAGACGGTGACCAGGGATGTGTTTGTGCATGAGAGCTGGGACACCCCGCTTGGAGGGACCATGGACAGGAGATGCTTCATTCTGGGCATTTGCTCCGCTGTATTTTCTGTGTATACTTCCACATAACCCCTGTATTTATCTAGTAGCACTCTACTCTGGTATAAACTGACATATTTTACAAATGGTTTGGATTGTAGCATGGTATTTAAAAGGAAACACAGATGTTGGAGAGCAATTCAGAGAGGAAATGAAAATAGGAAGAGCATCTGGAGACTTGAGTCTGGGCTGGAGCCCTGGTTGTTGGTTGATTTAGTACTCTGGGGCTTTGCAATCAGATCTGGCCTTTCTGCTTTTAAGTAGGTGCTCCGAAGTATTCCCCAGCATACCTGGCTTTGTTCTGGGTATGGGACTATGCACAGCGCCAGGTTGAGGCTCTAGAGGAAGGACAGACAGAGGAATTACTTTGATGCCAACTCCAGTTGCAATATTCACAGCCACAAGTTTTAGATCCCTTTCAGATCTCATCAACCTTCTAGTAACACTGGTGTCCACAAACAGTTGGCTGTTTTGTGATAATGTTGGCAAAGGACAATCACCCAAAGGGGACTCTACCTAAGAGTTTTGTGTTTCAGTCACTGCTCTGAGTCCAGGTAAAGCTGAAAAACCTGCTCCTTTCATAGGTTTAATAGACAGGCTTGTGAGCATCTGCACAACAAACTGTTACACCACCTGTGGCGATGATAAATATTTTATACTGTGCAGAATTTGTGTCTTGGTTACAATTACTTGCATGTTTCTGTTGTGCTCATGTCTGTTTGCTGAGTTTGTGCAGATGGTATCTGTGCATCTGAACAGGCTTGACAGAAAATTCTTGTGTTATTCATCTTCTCTCAGGCTGAGGAATAGAGAGTTCAGGAGCAGTTTTATGTTGGAAATGTAGTGGTGCAATGTTATTTTAATTCCTTGGTATTTGTTGGGAGAGGTGTATCCTTAACTTCCTCACAGCCCAGTACTTGCTCTCCCTCAACCTCTCTTTGTCCTCAGTGAAATGTGGGATTTAATGAATTCTAAGGCTTATACATAGCCAGTCTCTTTTCTCAGCTAATTTTATTATTTAAACAAACATTTTTAGATTTTGTGCCCTCCACTGACTTTGTTAAGCCCTGGAAATACTGAGCGATTTATCTTTTACTATCAAGTATGTAGCTCATGTCTCCTAATAAGTAATAAAGCCATTATCTGTGTTTAATGTAGAAATTTCTTTCTTTCCTTGAGGTTTGGTGCTGTATATTATATACTATCTAAATCTTGTCAAACTTAAAAGCATCACAGAAGACATTTGATGGAAACCAACCTTAGAGTCGATTCTTTGTTGCCTTTGGTGTTTCTTGGGAACAGTGTGAAGGAAAAAGTAGAATCTGTGAGACAAGGAGATGCAGATTTTTTTTCTGCAGACTTTTTTCCAATTTATATTTAAACTTATCAAAAAGCGAATTCTAGAGATAGAAATATTTTTTTTTGAGGTAGCTCTTCCTTCCTTTTCTTTTTTTTGTTGGAGGAATATTTTACTCCACTCTGGGGTATTGACCACTTTAATCCTCTAAACACAGTATTCAAGCCTCCTGGATGTTTTTGCCAGTGCAGCTAATTCAGGCTCCTAGGGCTGCAGTGAGAGAAAAGTATGAGAATACATGCAACACTTGTGGAGGCCAAAGGCATTAAAGGGTTCAGGGAGGGGTGGGTCCACTGAGGGCTATTAAACATAATGGCCCAGATGCAACTGTGGTGTTAGTGGAGATGTGGACTCTAAATGCAAGCTCTTTGGTCAGATCAGACGATTTTGTAGTATTATATATGCGGGTTTGGAGATATTTTTATTTAGTGTGTGTCTGTTTTCTAGATAACTAAATCATGTGTGAGTGTTGCAAGTGTATCAGGGTTTTTATTTCTCAAAGATAGAAAAGAAAATGTACCCTTTATGTAGCTCCCTTTAAATAATATAACATGTAGGAGAGTATAATAGATTCAGCTCTAGCCAGGCTACACAATGTGCTTGTTTTTGAGGGACTTGTTCTGTTCTTTTTGGAAATCCAGTAGAATATTATCAACATGAATAGGATTGAATGGTAAATGCTTAAAATCATCAAAGATAAATACATGCAATTTAGCTAGCCACAAATTACATACAGTAACGAAAATATCACTAGCAGAACATGTAAAAGAGTGTACATATGGGTTATGGTGAGCTTCAGCATTTAAAGGAAAAATGATGAAAAGAAAGAAGAAAAGCAAGCTGCTTATGGAAATAATTTTCTGCCTATCCCGGACCGTAAATAATCTGTGCCAAAATGCACAAAAAGCACTAAAAATGTTTCTTCAATGCAAGTTTGACTGTTCTAGTATTGGACAAAGCAGCTAAGTTTGCGCAACTGCATAACTGCTGTGTGCACAGGCTGCCCAGTTTTTCAAAAATTGCTGTTATCCCTTCTGGTATAATGAAGTCTCTATAGCTGGGACACAGAAAAGTTTGTAGCCTTTAACATTTTACAGAGTTAAAAAAAACCTGCATACCTTGAAAAAAAAATCTTGCTTTATGAAACCAAATGACACCACTGCTGACTCTATGTGAACAGGAACATGTAGGTTGTTTTTACCCCACATTCATTGTCTTCTAAAGATAATGCAAGTTTTGATGGTGCCTTCATGTGCCATGATTCTCTTCATATTGTGAAAAATGCTTTCATGTTTCTGATAGGGAAATGATAATTTGCAATCTTGAAGAGATTGTCACATAAAGGAGACTGCATGTACTGAGCTGCATATGCTGCACAGATGAGGTAATGTCTGTGGTGCACACTTGAGATTAACCTGTTTGAAGCACAGAATACCATTTTAATGATGAATTAAAAACCAAGGGGGTGTATGCGTGTGTGAACATATTACTTTGGGCAAAAAGGTGAAATCCTTCTCTAAAAAGGTTAAACGTGAAAGAAAAACACTGTGCTGCAGAAATGAGCTGGAGAATTAATGCATTTTCAGAGGGAGCTTGGAGGAAAAAAGAGTATCTTCCCAAGATGACATATGACTTAATGAGGGGGCGAAGAAATGGAGTGGAGGTGTAGAGGGGAAATAGATAAAAATAATTCCTGTTTCCTCTTACCATCAGACTTGCAGGTGTTACGTGTTTTCTTTGCCTCTTGAGTCTAATAAAAGACTTGTGGGAGTCAATGAAAACATTTTTGCCTCTGAATTCTAATTTTCCCCAATAATAGAAATTCTGAGAAAAAAATGAAACACCATGGCAGTCTGAAAGGCATTTGTTTAGATGATGTAGATTGCAAAGTATTTTCTTACAGGACAAGTAGTGCAATCTTGGGTCATAGTTCAGCTTTTACACCAGTTTTGATCAATTTTCACAAAACCAAGGCTTTAAGAAAAGTAATTACCAGTCAGCTTCAAAATCTGTTTACTATCGAAAGTGATATATAGAAACATGCCTTTATGAAAATAATTGAGATATCATCATTCCATATACTACCTGAAATAAACTGTTTTATGTACAAAGAAAGAGCATGTTTCATAAACTACTTACACTGATGGTTTAAAAATGCAGCACAGTATTGAATACCTAGATAGACTTAGTAATTGCTGAGACTTCGTAGCCTAATGATTGAGTCTTTTCATTTTCCAGATGTTAGGAATTTCAGTCTCTGTTGTGCAAAGAAACTTCTTGCTTTATTAGTCTTTCTTTTAAACTGAAATTGTAAGCTGCTTCACTAACATGCTCCATTTATCGTGATACTCTTAAAGGTACACCTTAAAAACAGATTTTGTGTAACTGCAGAAGTGGAAAGCTGAGAGGTAGTTTTAGTAATTGAAGAAGGTTAATCTTGTATGGTGGACTTCTTGAGTAGATAATAACAAATGTCAGCTAAACTTTAATTGTTTGCTGATGTCCCATTGCCACTAGTTACAATAATATATGTTATATTAACAGGACAATTACATTACTGTAGAAGTCCTTAGATAATTGTTTTTATAATGGTAGTTTCTAATTCTTTATATACAAGTGGAAGAAACACATATAATTAAACAATTGTACATAATGTTGATGGTTTTATGCCAGCCAGCAAGAATCTTTCCTCTTAAAAGGCAGCCAGAATACCAAGAGAAGCATGATGCAGGTCAGTGGACTTTAACTCATGGATTAATGACATGAAGGTGTGTCAGGGGAAGTTTAGGCTGGGTATTGGGAAAAGGTTCTTCACCCAGAGGGTGACTGGGCACTAGAACAGGATCCCCAGGGCAGTGGTCACAGCACCAAGCCTGACAGATTTCAAGAAGCATTTGGACAATGCTCTCAGGCACATAGCATGACTTTTGGGATGGTGCTGTGCAGAGCCAGGAGTTGGACTCGATGATCCTGATGGGTCCCTTTCAACTCAGCAGATTCTGTGATTCTCTGCTGCTTGAAGTCAAACTGCAGCTGCAAGTGGTAAGTGATTTCAGTCTATGCACCTTCCTGTACAGCATCTAGAGGAGTGGAGGGAGGACTTCTCCCTGGACTTGCTTCACATTACACTGTGGAACAGGGGGGTTAATTTCATTAGTGTCCTTGTGTCTCTCATGCCCAGCCCCAGAAGCAGCAGCTGTACCACAGTCATTTAAACCACAGAGCAAAGGCTGCTGTGCCACCCAATCCCCTGTGTGCTGGGGTGTTCTGACAGAAACTGCAGCACTTCCACTGTGCTCAGCCTGTGCTGCAGCACTTCCACTGTGCTCAGCCTGTGCAATGAGCCTGAAGCTTTTGGAAAGTGTTGGATACACTGTAAATGTGAATAAATTTAGCGCTCAGAAGTATTTTGGGCTGACTGTGAATGTGTGAATCAGTTGTGCAGGCTGTTAATGGCAGCTCTGAAGGTTCCAGGCAGTGTCAGACCTATGTGTGTGAATGTGCAGTCAGAATCAGAGGTGGGTTGGCTCAGGTAGGACCTCTGAAGACCAGCCAGTCCAACCCTGCTGTCATGGGCAGGGTCACCTGTCACTAGACCAGGCTGCTCAGAGTCCCCTCTGGCCTGGCTTTGAACATTTCCAGGGATGTGGCACCCTCAACTTCTAGAGATGGCATGTTCACCTCCCTCACCGTAAAAAATCTATTTTTCATTCCTAATCTAAATGTCCCATCTTTAGATTAAAGCCACCACACCCAGCCCTATCACAGTAGATCTGGATAAATCTTCAGGAAATGCATTTCATTTCCAAATTACAAGTAGCTGGAAAAGGGGCCTTGTTTGGGAAAGCCTGGGCTAAGGCAGTCCAGCACAGATTGCTGTAGAACTGGTCAATGCCTTCTGACAATCAGGAGACTTCAGCCTTGCCTTAGGTTTGTTGTTCCTTTAAGAGGGCTGTGTAAGGCCAGAAAAAAAGAAAAAAGTGGGATTTTTTTTTTCACTGTAGCTTTGCACTGTCTTCCATAAGCTGTGTATGAGGCAGTGATGGAGTGGAGAATGTGGAGATCTTGGAGACGAAGTGTTTTGGGGAAACAAGTATAGGTATGCACCCAAGATAGCAAAGTGTGCTTTGCCTCTTTCAGCAATGAATCAGCTGAAGAACGGATTTTTTTTTTTTAAATCTCATTGGGAATAATTTTTGCTGCCTAGTCTTGAACCTGGAGGCTATCTTTAATTTTAAGAGGATTTCTCCCTAGATGAGATGATAACTGAAAATGGCACAGGAGGATCTAATGCAGCATGTTTTCATTCAGGGACTCTGTTTTACAGTCATGCCTTCCTTCACAAGAAGGAAGCTTGAAAAGAAATTGCTAACTTTATTGATCCAAAGTTGTTCACTTTTTTGCATATGTGTACTTATGGTTTTGAACATTACAACACAACTTACATGCCAAAGAAATACTTGGATCCCATGTGGTCCTCCAACTGCTTATGTATATCCAGAATGTTGCTGTATATGTAGAAAAACACATACTTGCACAAAAAGTGTCTTGTAGAAGAAGCTAGGGAAAGCTGCCCAGCACAGGACAGAAGAGGATTTGAGGATGGACTCCTAACAAAAAAATGAAGAAAATAATCTAATCATAGAATTGTTTAGGTTGGAAAAGACCTTTCATATCACTGAGTCCAACCATTAACCCAGCACTAAGTCACCACTAAACCATCTCTAAGTGCCACCTCTACACTCATTTAAATACCTCCAGAGATGGGGAGTTGTGAAAGACTGAACTGTTAAGTGACAATAGCTCAAAGCATTCCCCCATTCTTGGAGTGTGTAAGCGGCTTTGCTCAGATAGAGGTGGGCTTTTGGGTGTGGAGGGCCAAACCTCTGATCTGATAAGACAGAGTGAAAGAATGAAGGGCTATGAGTGAGACAGGAGACGATCCTGTGAAGATAGACCGTGCCTATCATCATGCTAAATTGTCTCCCTCACACCAGCCACTGGGTTGTGGGGCTGCCCCTTCCTCCCCTGGGCAAGGACGGACACTGGCTGTGACCTGAAGGTGTTGATCTCTGCTGATGTGATGGCCAGCTGAGCTGCCTTAAAAGTCAAGGGCTCCCAAGTGTCCCATGACCAACACTATGGCATCAATCTCCCTGCCCCAGGGGAGGCCCCTGGGCGTTCCTGAGTGGATATAAACCCAATAGTTGCTACGTTCCAGAGATATTTCCCTGCCGCTTGCTCAGGACATCCTCCCCCACCTGCTGTATCCAGTCTGTGACCATGACTACAAGCAGCCAACTCTTGTTGCAGGGCCTGTGGTTGATGAGATCTCCACTCTGGTACCTCCTCTCTCTTTCTCTTTATTTTGTGCTTCATGCTCTTGTCCTTTCTCTCTATTTTTCCCCTTGTGCATGTCCTTGGATGATGTTGTACTTTCATATTGCAATGCTTTTTACGTTGTTCTATTACTGCAGACAATAATAACCAAAATGGCTACATACCTGCTTTCCCTTGCAACCAAATTGTTTTACAATAAACCCTCTGTATGTGTGTTCACTGACACCAAGCCTTCCACGTTGTTTCACTCTAACCTGCCCCAAAGGGTCTAATAACAAGAACCTGGGCTACCCTCACCTTCTGCAGGGGGTTGTGTCAGGACTCCACCACTGGGAAGCCTGTTCCAGTGCTTGATAATCCTCTTGGTGAAGATTTTCTTCTTATTGGCCAATACTTAAATCTCCCCTGCTGCAACTTCAGGACATTTCTTCTTGTCCCACCACTTGTTACTTGGGAATAGAGACCAACTCCCACATTTTAAGCAGAAGTACCCCAGGACAACCATGACTAGCAATTGCAGGACTTCTCCCAGCTGCTCATAGAATTTTTCATCTGCCTCTTCATCCTGTTTGCGAGGTCTGTGGCAGACTCCCATCATGGTATCTGCCAGGTTCTTAACCATAAAGATTCAATCCCACCGGTACCATCATTAAACTCCAGACAATCAAAACTGCCGCTAATGTACAGGGCTTCCCCACCTTCTCTCCTTCCTTGCACCTCCATTCTGAAGAGTTTATACCCATCCATTGCAGCTCTTCATTTGTGTGAGCCATCTCACCACACTTCTGTCACAGCATATACATCACAGTTTTCTGCTGCACAACAGCTTCCAGCTGCTCCTGTGAGTTGCATTGGTGCAGATAGATTTGCACTGGTCGCAAGGTTAAAGCCCAAACAAAAGCCAGAGGGCAGAAGGAATGTCACCACGTTGGAAAATATGCACTCGCAGCTAATACTGTTGCTGCAGATGGATTCTTCGGGCACAATAGCTGGTAGCTGTCCCAGAACCAGCACAATTGGTGCTTCTGCCCTACAAACAGCTGATTGTGGGTGGTGAAATTGCTGCCTTAAAATCAAGTCAGGCCATGAACATCCTTTTTCTTTGCCCTTATTGTTTCTCTCTAGAGTGACTTCCAGGGCATCTTTAATAACCTTTCCTTGGCACATACACCAAAGGTATCTATTTTTTCCCCCTATTTTTTACCAGAACAGCTGCATATTTCTTCCTGCTTGCAGCCCCCACCCTCGTCCTGAGGACATGACAGTAGGCTGTGAACTTCTGGAGACAAGGACCAGTCCCTTAACTGCCATTAAAAAAAAAAACAACCAAAAAAACCTCAATGAATCTTGGCATATTTTTCTAATTGATGTGAATGAGATGAAAGGCATAGCTGACTTCCGTGGCCTCTGCAGGATAATTGTGTATCATGCATTGCATGAATAAAGGGGCATGCCATAGCTGCAAAAATGGGAATCTACACCATTCTGCTCTTAAACAACATCCACTAGTGTGTGACATCCAAGTACATTAATAGCTGTCACCCTTCATTTCTCTTCTGCTCACCTCCGACTTTCTTTGTTCATTTACATGAAACAAATGAAACTTGGTGAGTGAAACAGTTTGATGCTTACAGTTGTTAAGACTCTTGTGCCAACTTATTTTCATAAAAGTAACTGTAATCATTAGTCTGCTGGTAGTCTCTCCATCTTTACCAGAGTAAGACAGCA
The DNA here is from genome assembly GCA_013397075.1 of Rhabdornis inornatus. Lineage (NCBI taxonomy): Eukaryota > Metazoa > Chordata > Aves > Passeriformes > Rhabdornithidae > Rhabdornis > Rhabdornis inornatus. The sequence goes on from VWZS01009562.1 coordinate 2,293,848, forward strand.
GGAAGGTCAGCAGAACATCTGGGCAGGTTCTTCCATATCTTGCAGTATTAGAACTTGAAGGAGGAGTGCTTTGACAAAGGTCTACATTACAGATAAGATATTTATCAAAGGAATAGGTTCTTCAGTGGTGCAAACTGACATGCGCATTGTTAGGACTTAAATTGCTATCCAATATTTTTTTCCAATAAAACTATTTTGAGTTGATGTTGTAGTATTTCTATCTCGGTCAAGAATGAGTAGTATTGAAAAGGTTTTGAGAAAAATCGGTTCATATTATATATTTGTGAAAGAAATGCTGCTTCCATGATTTTATTTCATTAAAGCTTTTGTGTCTGGCTGTGAACCAAGCTTCTGTCATGTCTTATCCTCATAGAAGGTTTTGCAGCAACTAAAGCTGAAGAACGTCATCTTACTACACCATTTCAGTCAACTTAGAGTTGAAATAGAGTTTGGAATTGAAAAGGTCTAACACAGACAGTGTGAACCTGCTTTCCCTTCCCTTGGCTGGGGCAGAGAGTTCTCCTGTTGCATAGGGAAGCTGCATGGTGCTAATTACACTGTAGGAAAACTAGCACATACTCTGTGTGTATGCTGGAGCTGGATTTGTTCTGCTCTCATCTGGTCTGTGGGAATTTATTTGACAGTTGAAAGGATGTTTGAGCTGGCTGTTAAGTACTACAGGATCATTAGGCAAACGGGACTGAAGATTCTGTTCAGGAGAAGGTCTGCTCAAACATCTGTCTTGCTAAGTCATTATACTTAATATAGTTATACTCACTAAACCTTTTGGTGAGAAGCTTGACTATCCTTTTAAAGCTGCAGTTATGCTGTAAAGCTCTCAGTACAAGAACAGTCATAGGTCTTATGCTGGTACAAAGCAGAATAACTTCAATAAGCATCATAAGGAAGTACTGGGATATGGGCTAACAACGTAAGTACTTTTACCAAGATATATCTAGATCCATGGAAAGAAAGACTGGAAATTCGAGTTTATGCTGGCACTGTTAAAACAGCAATACCTTTTAGTTTCACAGGGACTAATTTGTATGAGTCATGGATGATGAAAAGGTTATGCTTGAAGAACCTAGTTCAATAACTATTGAATTTAGATGGAGACTTTCCTGGGCTTTGGATCAAGTTATAATTTCCAACTCTAGTTATTTGTAAGTTAGAAAATATTTCAACTGCCTCTGGATTTCTTTTGATGTGTTGAATGTGTTCCAAAGTGAATAATGGTTTGAAGGAATAACATGTGCTTGACAGAGTGAACTTCAGAAATAGTACAACTTGCTTCTTACCACGTAAATCTTTGCTATAGGAACCTCACAGCTAAAGCCAGACCTGATTGTGACTGCCCAGGGGGCAGTGCAAAGGAAGTTGATGAGACCATTTTCTATTATTCTGATTAAAAACCAGAGCAGTACACTCCAGGCTGTGAATTATTCTGGAAGGTAACGTTTTGATTTGTGGAATAAACAAGAAGGGGATAAAGAAATTTTTGTAAGCAGCTTGCTTAAAAACCACATTAAGCTACATAGGAGGTCTGTTTAAAATTACTTTGTTTAGCAGAAAGCAACAATTAGAATTAGAAAGAGTTTGGCAGTTAACATCTAAAACTAATTTTCTAGCTGAGACTTCATGGCAATATCCATATTATATGAAAGATCTAAACCCAAACATTGGTCAAAAAATCCTGAAAAGATCTGGAAATATGTTCAAATATGATCCTTGCTTGGTTTCTTTGAACTATCTGAACTTTTCCACCTTTTATCTTCAGCAGAAACTGTAAATGTAGCCCTCTGGTTATGCTTGGCTGTGGAATTATGTTTCCAGGAGCTGGCAAGTCCTATAACTCTTATGCAAGCTCTCTTCTTTAGTTGCCCTATGTAAAGACAGAATGTATGCTTGGAAACATTGCAAGTCTGAGTACATGGGCTTTTTCCAACCACTCCTTTCTCCCAGACACAGCCTCTGTATTTTTGTGGGCTGTGTCTGCCTTGCAAAAGCTACACCTGTCCTGGTGCCCACGAGGTCCAGCAAGCACAGTTCTCTCTGAGCAGGGTCACAGCAGGGTTTCTGCTCTACTCACAGCTTGTGCAACTCATTTACTCCCTGACTTTGGTTACTCTGATCCTATTACGTCCCAGCTGCATTTTTCACACTGTCTGCCTATAAAGCACGGATTAATTTAAGCTGATAATTTTGATCTATAAAGCATTTAACAGCATAAAGCTTGGCTGTTTGAAGATCATCTTCAACCTTCACTTTCTGGGTATCTGTGGTCGGCCACAGTTCACTGTGTAGTGTTTCCTACCCTCTTGCTCTAAATTAGAGATGCATACTTGTCCACACTAGGGTGCAACCTGCTTTGTATCTCACCTGTTTGAAGAAGCTTATTTTTTAGTTTTAGTATGTAATGGAATTTGACTAGAAACAACAGCTCTGTAAGTTCTTTCTCTTCTGTGAAGCCATGTTTGCCAAGAATCCAACAAATGCTGTTTCAGTAATAATCTTGGTAGTAAACGTACAGTTGCTCAGCGGTCATGTAGGGCTCTATGCCTTTGGAGAGGGTCTGGATAACGAGCCCTGAACACCAGCACAAGAACATATATTACAGCAGCTCTTCTCTTGTTTATAAGTACAGAACCCCATTTTGGGAAAGCATTTTTTATTTAAAACATTTGTATTCTGATTCTTCAGAATAACCATACATTTAAAGCACAAGCCTTCAACTGCTATGTATATATCAGGCTAGGTGACTTCTCAGATATGAGCTGTGATCTGCTCTTCCACTGCAGCACCATCCAAGGAATTGATGAGCCACACAATGCACCTTCCCCAAGAAGGCAAGCTAGAGCCCTGTTTGCTAACTTAAAGGCTGAACTGAGGGCTCAAAGCTAACTCCCAGCACGTGAAAAGGAAGAGCTGCTTCACAGGGGACCTTAAGAGAATGACAATCTTTTCACACCCATCTTCTCATTTGAAGACACTGCTCCTCTATCAGCTCTCCCTTGCCCAAACGTGCCCATGAACACAATTGTGCTAGGCCACACAACTTGGTACTCTGAAGGAAGGCACAAGGTGTTTGTGGGGACTGTGTCTGATGAAGAGGCTGAGTTAAAACAGTGGGAGATACAGGCTACACAGAGCACAAGGAAATGTTTCTGTCCAGAGAATATCCCATCCAAACAAAGTGTTTCCACAGACTGGTTTGGGCCACAGAAAGAGCTTATTTTGATGATGGAAATGTTCCATGTAGCTATCTTCTTGCTCAGTGTTTCTGTATCAACATACTATCATATGACCCAAGTCCAGCAGTTTAATTATGTTTTACAAGAGTATCTCCTTGAACCTTTTACTACATCACTTTTAAATATGCCGTAGGCTTAGGTTTTTTTTGAGGGTTGCTATCATCTGCTCTCTAAGCTGATCAGTTCTCTCTGATTCACTCTACTACTCCCAATCTTACACCATAAGCACTGTTCCCATTATTTCAGGTGAAAAGGTAATTACTGTAAAATACTTGTATTGTCAATGTAGTAATTTATTCCTTTCCTTTTGCATCATAATCTTTATGGTGATCTTATGGTCTGAGATTTTTCTCTTCCCCCATGTGGGACTGTCCTCCCTGACCCCAGAGCAGATGCAGATAATGCCAAACTCAGGGAGTATATTCTGTGTTGCTTCTTTGTATTCTGTTTCTTATTCTCAGTTTTATTTCTTTATTGGCCTCAGTACTGTCTCTTCCTTGCCACTTCAGAAAAGGTTTTTTGGTTTGTGCTCTCCTCTTACCCTAAAGCCTTGTTGCTGCAATCTGTGGAACCCTACTGGTGACAAGTCCCCAGTCTGAGGTCACTCCATTCACCGTCACCCTTTGTGCCTGAGCCATGTGCCAGCTGCTCATCCATCACATGAAGTGCTTATCCAGCTGTGAGCTGGACATCTTGTGCAGAAGGACACTGTGAGAGACAGCATTGAAAGCTTTACTGAAATCCAAAAATCTCATTACATCAACTGGCTCCCCTTGATCAACCAGTTGAGTTACCCTGTCATGAAAGGAAATCAGGATTGATGAGCAGAACTTTCCCCTCCTGAAGCCTTAAGTGCTGGCTGTGCCCAGTCACTGTATTGTACAGAAAACATGTTCTTCTCCCTCCAGACCAGGACCTCCAAAAGCACCCTTGTACTGCTGGGTCCAGGTTCAAGGCCACAAACGCACTCAAGTTTTCCCTCTTTCAACTAACTCAGTGCCATCCCACTCTGCTGCATCCTGGTGTGAAAGAGCAGCCCAGCACAGAGATGCTGCAGCCTGTGGCACGTGAAACACAACTTGCAAAATTCTGCTCCAGAGCATTTCACAGCCTAATCAGATCAAACACTGTAATTCCTTCCACACAGCTCTCTGCTGATTGAAACAGCAGAGCAGCACTAAGCAGGCCATAATGCATATCACTGCTTAACTAAAAGCAGATTATTTCCATTCTACCCTATGAAGAGATGATCATGATTGCACAGTACATTTTGATATTTTAACACCTTAAATACAAAGTCTTTGGTGCAGCTGATGTACAAATAAATTTCTAAGACTTACTTCTGAACTAAGGGAGAAGAGTGAAGACTTTCAAGGCAGAAAATGTTTTGTTTTGTTATGCAATTCCATAGTGTGAAAGATGGGGCCCTGACCCAGTGTAAAGTTCAATTTAGCATTGCGTGCCTGGTTAAAGTAGGCACTAATTAATCAGTCCTACTTGGCAGAAAGGATTCTTTTGCATCACTCGAAGCCAAGGTGCTGGGATAAACAGGCACATCCTGGGAACACAAGACTTTCTCTTAACCAGAATCAAACATGACCCTGTTATCCTCAGGTGATGAAGACAAAACAGAATTGCTGTCAGCCCAGCCACTGGAGCTAGCCCTTCTCTCTGCCTTGGTATGACAGATGTACTCTAGACATTAGAGTGACTGAGATATTCTTGTAACAAAATAGCTTTATGCATCCACTTAAAAATATAAAGTGGAAACGAAAGTAGAGTGCTTTGGCTTTGGGCAAGGTGAAATACCAGACATGTAATGAGTTAAATGACCTTCCAGGCTTGTGTGGAAGTGCTAAACCTCTTCAAAACACAAGGTTCTTACACAAATACCATTTATTTCAATAGGACACACATTGCTAAACAAAATGAGTTACTATGAATGAATCAGATCGAGTTGAAAAAAAGTAGAAGATTTTTATAAGCTCAAAGCATATTGGGCAATGACTAAAATGCCTACAAACAGAGTACTGGATAAGAATGACTTTATGCTACCTTACAAGAAGTATTTCTTGTATCTAAATACTTCTGGCCAAAAAATTATTTTATTTGATTATCGCTAATGGAGATGTGACAGGAAGTTGTGAAAAGGGAATATGATGAGAAAAGCTAAGATTGTGATGCTGTTTAGTTTGGGAAAAGAGAAAAGCAGTATTTTATCGCATTTATAGCAACAACTACAGCCAAGGATTAGCTGTGCTCATTTTGAAACTGCACTTTGTGAAAAACATCAATTTTGACAATTTTTTTTAATAGATGGTAAATGAATGCTACAAAATTCTCAAAACAGAAATTCAAGAAGCACCATTTTAACCTTTTTTTCTTTTTAAATTAGGCATTAGAGAAAACGGAATAGGCCATTCTGCCTTGCTCAAGCCATTCTAATAATTTTGTTAAATAAGAGAGGGAATATTCAATTTAATATGTGCAAAAGCTAATATTTACATTGTTCAGTACATAGCGGCAGGATCACATTAAGAGAAACTGGAAGAGGAAGAGAATAAACTGTTCTTAGGGTCCACTGTAGATAGAACAAATATTAATGAGCTTAAAGCACAGTAATATAGTCAGGTAAGGTTTTAGAAAAAAAAATCTTTGTAATGATAGAGCTAGTGAGGCATGGGAAAAGATAGCACAGGGAAGTCATGGAACTACCCTCCCTGGAAAAGATTAACCCAATTTTCACCAATGTTTATTTACAGCTGAACTGCTTTGGGACAGACTATAATTACCTCTTCAAGTCCTCTCCAGACCTGTTTTTTACCAGTTTTAATAAAGCAATTGTTAATGATTTCATCTTATACACAAGGCCTTTGTCACTTTGGCATTTTAAGGGACATCCTGATTGCCAGAAATAATTCCTGCCATAGAGAAATCAGGACAGACAGAGATGAAACACATTTCTCCTTTAAGTTAACTGCTCTCTATTTTTGTATTTCCCCCCCCCCATTAAATATATGAATTTGAGAGAAACCAAATGGACAGCACATATAGAGAGTAGACACTGGAAAAAGGCAGGCTTTGAGACCACCAGAATGCAATGGTTCCACTTGATGCAGGGACTTGCTAACTAGTAACATTTTGGAAAAGAAGTGTACACAAGGGAGGGAGCTGGAAATTCAGATTATACATTTAGGTTATACAGCTGACATAGAAAATTATTGTTTGCAAGAATTTAAAATATAATTATTTATTTTAATTTTTAAATTGCAGTCCTTGCATTAACAAGACAGCTGGATCTCCTACATGGAATATCATCACTGCCTTCAGGAAAGATAACCTTTTCTTACACATTGCCATATACACACTTCTGCTGAAGACAGGGTCCTGCAGCTGCCTGCTGCCCACCATGGCTAATGGTCCATGTAATTTGAGCAGCATTCCTTGAGCACCATGTTCACACTAAACTCTCAGCAGCTGGAGCAGCTGTGTGAAGTGCAACCTTAGATTACTAGAGACATCATTAAGTGAGTAATTAAGAAGCTGAATCTCTCCACTCTATCATCTCACCTACTTTTAACAGAATAGCTCCTCAGCTGCCGTGTCTTTGGGGTATATCTACCTTATCATTAATTCAGTCACATATTTTACAGGTAATACTGCTGAAAATGTTGTTTTGCTACATCTGTGCAATAAACTGAAAAAAGCAGAACGTGACAAATGTATTAAAAGAATTAAAAGTTAAGTCAGAATAAAGACAAAAAGACACTTTTCTGCCATTTGCCCTCAATGTGCAGCACAGGCTGTATTATGCACTGAAAGCCCCAACAATCAAAGTCCTGGAATTCTAGAACAGAAATCCCTCCCTCATTCCCATGAAAGTTTGGACTTACTCCCAAATACTTTTAAAATAATTGGTTTAGCACAAGATCACAGCTAGCAAAGTTCTGCCAATTCTTCTATCAATTAACTGTTATGGATGATCTTCCTGCTTTGTTATTAATACTAGGATTTAGTCCATAGATTTGCCAATTAGAAACCTCAGTATTCATTCTCAGAGCCAGTCTCAGCCCAAAACCCCAGAGACAAAATGTCTCAAGCCCCTTAAAGTAAGCATGGAAGAAGCATATTATATATATATATTTTCACTAGTGAAAACTTCAAGTTTAAATTTTGTCTTACTTTTTTTCCTTTGTGATACAGGCATTTAACATCCAAAATTCATCCATAAGCAATCAAAACCACAGGTGAAACACAAGAACAAAGGATTTACCTAGTGAGTCATCAAAGTGCTTTATTTTATAAAGCCTTACTCATGTTTGGAGTGTAATCTAAGCACTAACATACACAATAATGAGTCTTCCTTGCCCTGTCCAAATAAACAGTTTATCAACAAGAGTGAGTGACAAAAATGCTACACAGACAAAAAGAATGCTTTGCTGTAAATGTCTAAAATGGTCTAAAAATGTACATGCGTCGGCCGCAATTAAATATGTACTCCAAGTACCTTATTTTGACTCCAGGGTCTCCCTGTGGCCTCATACCTTCAGAAGCTTCAGAAAACGAAACTTGGGCCAGAATGCAAACAACCAGGGTGTTTAGGGAGAGGACAAAAAAAAAAATCAAGCCACAGTACCAACTTACTTAAATACATACAATACAAAAGTATACACATACATTTTACAGTGCTGCAGACATCACTAAGTCAAACGTAACAAAAAACCCTGTGGGAAAGGTCGGGGAAAGGAAGAAGAATTAGTACACAGCAACAGGGATAGTATTGCCTTTGGCCACTGAAGAGAGTGAAATTAGGGGGTTGCTGTTGTAGGGGCTCCTCTGAAGTGAACCACAACACAGGTTATGCACAGTTGCAGGCTGAGCAGCACTGACATTAGTTATGGAGAAGGCATGCTGGCACTCTTGATCCCAGTTAGAAATGATGAGAGGGAGGTTTGACTTCTCTTACGTTGCCTACAAAATCTAACAATTTCAATAAAGAAATTTTAAAGGCACAGCTTTAGCACAGTGTATAAGTAGATAAACTTTGAAGCATATGTAAATTTGTCTCTTTCAAGCATGGAGTCTTTCAGGGAGAAATACAAGAGGAGAAGGAATACAGTGTTGTTTAAAAATTTTAAACAAGTTAAATGTGATCAGCACAGTTTCAGGCAATGTACTATACAATCAAAACTGAGTAAATGGTAGGACAGGTCATTTTGATGCTGAAAGACAACCATGGGAAAAATCCCTCCGAAATATCCTTTCGCATTTTATTGTAAAAGAGTCTATCATGGAGGTGAGACATTCACTTTACACTACTGCACATTACCTCTTGGAAGATGACAAACATTACTTCATTTGTACTGCAAAATAACTTTACATGTAAACTTAAAAGTCTTATATTGTACACGGCTCTGAAATTCAGAAATATCCCTGCTTTCCTAATAATGTAAACAGTAAAATTCAGGGTTCATTTTTCAAGGGATAATCTATAATAAAATACCGCTATTTCAACAGTACAACATAAGCATTTAAACTTCAAATTCCCAGTAAATTACAAGGGAATGGAATTTCTATCAGTGTGCACATCTTTCAGGATGGGTAGAAGATGGAGCTACTATTGCCCAAAACTATGCGGTTTTTCAGATAAGCTTTCTTTACACTTGTAACATTATTAGTTCCTATATTGCAAGAATATAAAAGAAATGAAAACTTCAGGTAACAAAGAGAAATAAGCAAAGTTTTCCCTTAATGTAAGTTTACTATAGCAAAAATGTACACATAGCATGAATTATGTTAGCTCTTTGTAAGGTAAGAGATGCCAGCTCTCAGATGTCTGAGAGGCTGAACTTCCTGATGCAATGTGCTGAAAAAGAAGACAAAAAACAGGAGAGGGAGGAAAGAAAAGGAAAAAAACCCAACTGCTAGGAACCAAATGGGAAAAGCCTCTGGCACCAAGGGCTGCTGCAGCTGCGTTTTTAAGGAGTGCCAGTGTGCAGGGTGTAACATTCGCAGTAAGGTCTTCATTATTATCACCATCATCATCATAGTGAAGAATACTGTCATGTATCTTTTTTCCAAAAATAAACTGATCCACAGTTTACAATTTGTTATCAATATTGTAGATTTAACATGCATTTACTCTTCCCCACCCCCACCCCACACCTCTTTTCTCATTAATTCAATTTCAGCTGGTAGCATCAGAGTATTACTGTCACAGTGCACTCTGAGTAAGCTGTTCTATTTATTTAAATTATTTTAAATTTTTTTTTGCACACACAAAAGAGTCAGAAATAGCTAGAACTATGCTGGGAATATCAGGCAGCTGTTAAAGCGAGTACTCCACCCCACTTCAGTCATCTTTGCCAGCAGATGTAAACAAAGGGGTTGCTTTCTGTAAGATGAGTGCTTCTCCGAGTTCCTTTTTATCCCTACACTTGTAGCCACCGCTGCTGTCCCCAGGTCTTGTGTCTGTCCTATGTAACACGATAGGTTACGTCAAGATGTTGGCAATAAAGTCCAAGAAGCGCTTTGAATACTGTTCTGGATTAACAGTTGAAATTTCTGCACCAGCCTGTACAGAAAATTGGGAGGAGAGAAGAGACAAGGAAGACCAGTGTTTTATTTGATGCTTTTGTCATTGAAGATGTTAATAAATTTCATGTGCAGTATCAGAACCAGAGACTAGAAACACAGATTATAATGGCCCTCAAGTAGAATCTTACTGGTGCCTTTTTAGTCTTCACAGGAGGACATTGATAGTCAGTATTCACCCCTGTAACAGCTATCTTCCATTTCTGAAACATTTTCTTTTTACTTTCCATGCTTCTCTTGACTTTCATTGTACTTCAGTCTTCTGTACAAATTTTTACAGCACATTAGCCATGTAACCCACTGATTCACCAGCAGATTCTGGTCTCTTGAGCAGCAGTGCCTACATACAGAGAAGACTGAATTGCCATACTTACATCTGGCATGTCAACAGCTGTGTAACATGTATTGTTATCTGAATGCTACATAGCCTGGTTTGAAATACTTGGTAAGAGTAACACTTTTTCAACATTTATGCATTTAAATCTGGATTCACTGAATAAGCCATACGATTGTTATTTCAATGAAGTCGTGATTTCATTCATATTTTTACTTGAGCTTTTCGGAGCCTTACCCCCATTTTTATTTATATTTTTCCTGTTTTACAAAAGAGGAAAGTTGCATGCAAGCAATTAATCAATAAACTTCAGTGTCACGTGGCTCAGGATGGAGACACAGAAATAAACAAAACGGATGTATGAAAGTAAAGTTCTGTAAACAGTTCCAATCACAATCAGCTTCAATAATAATATCTGTTACTCACAACATATTTCTGTTATTTAAGCCAGAAGTGTGAGTTTTAAAAGTCTGCTACTTTAAAAGTTCAGTAATAACTGCCAGATAATGGCTGCATATGATCTGCCTCAACTTTTAGCTGCCCAGAAAGCAGAGAGTAATGAGAGCATTGCTTTAGAGACAAAAAAATACCTCCCACAGGCCTTTACAGGTCACATCATTCTCTACTGTAACTAAAAAGCCCAGAGCCCTTTGCCTAAAATTTACCACAATGCCCTGACCCTTTCGATAGTTAGACACAAGAGGGATTTTAGCCTCAAGAATGAATTTGCTCTTTTTAAGAAGTTTATGAAATTGGAATGTTAAATCACCACAGGAGTGATAATGATAGATATAAATCATAAATCTGGAAGACTGGGCTGTTTCACTATGGTTCTTTGGTGTCTGCTGCTAAGCAGCAATCTCAGTCAAAATTAAATAATGGCAGTCAAACAGAAGCCTTCACTGAACAGTCTCTGAGTATTTAATATATAAATTATATTTTTATCCCTGACTTTGTAAATTGTAGGGGTTTTTTCTGAAGATGTCTTCTGGAGCGAGCCATGTTATATACTGAAGAACTAACTTTCAGCAGGCTGTACCAAATAATGTACCATCATTAGGGCCCTGCATCTGAAATTAGATTCATGACAAGTTTCATAGAGCGGTGAAGAGTTTTGTTTGCAGGAATAAGATGCATCTCACAAATTTACCACAAAGTCTTAAAAGGCATCTCACTAGACCCCTCTGTGCATGAGAAAGCTGTGCACACAGCTGAAAAAGGAGTTCCACTCTCAGTATGTAATGTGTAGCAGCTAATCTGTACATTTTTATTGCACATTAAACTTGAAAAAAATTGAAAAATATTCTGATCTATTTCCCCTTTCCCGAGATTTACTGAACTGTCCTGTATCAGGGCACTAAACAAAAATGCGTGAATATAAATGGAGTAAGAGGAAGAAACCAACCCAGACACTTACCCCATGCTTTACCGTTTTTGCAGCATGGGCAGCTTTCTTTTTTGCATCATAATGAGTAAGAATGTCAATAATGGCCATGAAGTACACTTCCTTCCTGGGTGCATCTGCAAACAGCAAACACAGGGCAGTAAGGACTTCTGAAATATCTTAACAATCAGCAGCTAAGACAGGTAAATGTCAGTCATAATCAAGATGCATAAAAACCACAAGCTCAAGCAGTTCTTAACTGTGAGTTTAACTGCACTCTATATAATGCAAAACCCCTAAATGAGTGTAAAATAAAAAACTAGCATACAGAAATAGGAATTATCGCTCAGTTAAAGTAATGTGGATTTCATCTTTGTGGAAAAACTATGAAGTTTTACATGAAATGTAATGCTTCTGTGTCAACAAATAGAATCACAGAATGAACTAGGTTGGAAAAGACCTTTGAGATCATCAAGTTCAACCTATGACCTAATACCTCCTCATCAACTCAAACATGGCACTAAGTGCCACATCCAGTCTTTTTAAACATGTCCAGGGATGGTGACTCCGCCATGTCCCTGGGCAGATGTTTCCACTGCCCAATCATTCTTTCAGTGAAGAATTTTTTCCTGACATCTAACCTAAACTTCCCCTGGTGCAGCTTAAGATTGTATTTTCTTTATTAATAAAACTATGTATTTATCCATGTCAATGCTTGTAAACCAAAAGAAAAGTTAACTTTCCTGTCCTGAACAGCCACAGGTAGCTAGTTATATTTAATTTTACACACTAACATTAAACTCAGTTTCAGGCTTCTTACACACTCCTTATAATGACTTTCTCAGCTGCAACACAGAAATTTGGTATGAGTGCACAAATTTTCAAAAAGCAACCAAAAAAACGAAATATAACTTGGAATGCTTCTTTTCTCATTCTTTTTAGACTGTATTTAACGGTGTTATCTTCCAGAAAAGAACAATTATAGATACTAGGCTTCCTGGAAGGGATGAAAACCCCATGAATTAACTGCTGAAGAACTGGTAAACAGGAATAGCTAAGCATTATAGAAATCTCCTTTCTGCTGCACCAAAGAGCAAATTTCCTTTTCCACAGAGTGAACCTCTGTTTTTCAATTTACATTTGCCCTCACATAGTTGTGAGGACTTTAGGATTCTGATGCAAGAATCAAACCACCTTAACATAAAAATATTTCTTACTACTTACTTTCATGGGATTTTATTCCATAAACATCAATAGCTGGATCAAATTCCCCTGGAGCCAAAGGCAGTGAGCTGTTCAGTGTATTTCCTGGACTGTCTGGAGGGGTTCCAATAGGGTGGGTCCCATCACTTTCACCCTCCTCTTCTCCATCATTCTCTTCACACTCTATTTCTTCCTGTTCAGCTCTTTCAACATCATGAATTCCAACCAGCAAGCTGTAGTCCATGAGTTTTAACTGAGCAAGGAACTAGAAAGTGATAATAAACAGTCTATCAATACTGCTGAAAAACGTAAGCTCCACTTACAAACAGAAGTTACACAAAGGTGTCACCAGTTGAGAAAAACTTCCAAGGCACTTCTGAGAGAGAGCAAAAGGGAAGATTAAGTGATAAAGCTGGCAAAAAGATAACTGATTTTACTAAAATGTATTAGCAGCATACAAATTACTTGAAACTTATACTGCAGCCCACTCTTCCAAAAGCCTCAGGGAAAAAAAATCCGTGACTAGTGAGGACCAGTGTGCTTGCAAGCTGACAACTGTTACTCGTGTCTCGTGCTCCATTTAAATTACAGATTCATAGAATATCCTGGGTTGGAACTGACCCCAAGTGAAGGATCATTAAGTCCAACTCTTGGCCCTGCTGTACAGAAACATCCCCAAGAGTCACATCATGTGCCTGAGAATATTGACCAAAAGCTTCTTGAACTATGTCAGGTTTAATGCTGTGGCACCATCCTCTCTGCCCTCCTTTGGACAGCTTTATATCTTCCTTATGTTGTGGTGCCCAAGACCACACACAGCACTTGAGGTGGGGACTGCTCTGTCACTACTCAGTGTCCAGAGCAGCCTCTGTGATATCAGGTGTAGAGCGTGCTATGATCTGGTGTTGAACCCACCCTCTCAATCCCTTTTAAGTCATATTAAAGAATCATGAAAAAGTGTTTTAATATTCTTTCAGTGGAAAGCTGTGAAGTTTCACACCCTGAAGACATGAGATGATGTTGTATTCTCTTCACTGTGACAGGCTCATGATTTACCTCATGAAAGCAAAACATGTATGTGAATGAAAGGGTGGTTTTGAATAAAGAATAAGGATGGGAGATTTTAGGAAGCTGAAAGATGAATACACTCCATGTACAAACAAAGAGTTATTTTAATTGAGAAGAACAGGATAAGGCAGAAAGAGGAGGATGGAAATAAGGAAGGTATAAAAGCAGGAAAATGGGATAAACAGCTCAAGGGGTGAGGGATAGGCAGGACAGAGCTGTGCTGCAGCTTAAAAGCATTACAGTGATTTCAAACTTGTAAAGTCCATGCTTGTGGTATACAGAGAAAGCGGCTGAAAATTAAAATTGTTTCAGTTTTTATAAACTCTAAATGGTTATAAAAAGGAAGTTAGAGCAGACCAGGTAAGCAGGCATTTGAGCTAAACTTTGGCACAGAGACAGTGATGGTGATGAAAAAGATAAAATACTAGGTAATGAGAAACTCCAGTTTGTCAAAATCTGATTCTGAGAAAAGAGACGAGCAGGAGATAACTGTAAATTCAAGTGCTAGAAGAAATATTGTGAGATTGAGAGGAGGTTTTAAGAAGAAGAAACTGCTTTTTAATTATTTCAGTATCATTTATTTCAATATAATAAAACAATAGACTTCACAAGACTGGAAGGGATCTAAGTTTGAAGAGATGATGCACAACAATATACAAGACAAACAGATAAGACTGGCCAAAGGTGATGGGGTGGAATAACTCCAGGCATATTGTTCACTACTTGGTAAATACAGGGGGGAAAAATCTACCAAGAATAATACAAAACAGCATAAAAGAGAATGGACTCTTGGGAAAAAAGAGTGAGCTACAAATTGGAAGAGAATGGCTCTTAGAAAAAAGTGTGCTGCTGCTAACAACAAAAAGACTTAGGGAGATCAGCACAAGGAAAAAAATCTGATTTTAAATGGAAAAAATATGTAGTTTTTCTCAGGACACCTGCAATGGAATAAGGAGATGGGTAAACAGACAAGGGGACATCAAAACAGCAGTAATTATTTGTATTTGAGCACAGGAAGGGGACATATGACTTGATTAGGAGAGAAATACAGAAACAAAGCTTAATGAAAAACAAGAACAGATATAAAGCGATATAGCTCAGAATAGTACTCAATGATATGTTAACAATAATACTGTCTGATAAGATAGTAATATACTAAGCCTTGTGCATTTCTTTTCATTATAGTGAAATGTGAGCTTTTACACATTGGTTACAAAGTGTGTCTATCACTTATTTAATAAGGGCAAAAGAACCAACGAAAGAAAAGACAGGGTTAAAGAATAGCCTGACATTGTCAAAATCAGGAGCCAGATCACTTCACACTAGTGGTTTATATGGATATTAAACAACTTTCTGTATAAACTTCAAACCCATAAAAACAGTCTCTCAAGTCATAATCTAGAATCTACCATTATATTCCCAGTCTGGTAAATTATATAGATCACACACAATCTACTTTTCAGGGTAAGAAAGTATCTTCCACGTTCCTTCCACACACTTGAGATATTATCTGCAACCTACTTACTGTAAAAGCAGTAGTCAGCAACAGCAGTACATGTTAAAAGAGCACAAAATTTTAACCCAAATAAACTTATCTCTAGAGCTGTGACATCAGTAGAGCACAATACTTTAAATATAAGATAAACACACACTGGTATTTCAGAAAGTATTTATGTTTTCATCATCCTCACCACCACAAATTTCCCATTGTTACTATGATGGGAAATCAGATTTCCTCAGAAGAAAATTATTGGGTAAATTCTAAAGTAACAGTATTTTGTTTCGTACAACTAATGAGATACAGATCTGAAGAATTCAGAAAGTCAATTCACAGAGCTCTTTTGATATAAATAGCTGAAAGTCTTATTAAGTCACAGACACATTTTGCTACTAAGTCTCTTCCAAATCTGCCTTTTTAATTGAAAACAGATTTTAGTCTTTGAGTATAAAGCTGCAAAATACTGTGTTTAGGAAAAATATTTTAAATTATGCAAACTAAAGGCAAGTTGTGTGAACAAGTTGGTCTGATATTTACTTTATTAGCTGAACAAAATCAGTAAAAATATTTCATTAAATTCATACATTAACACTTCTCTTTCAAGTGTTTACTATACTCAGCCAAATAAATTACAAATTTATATGAAAGACTACGTTAAGATAATGAGAATCCAATTGCTGTATTTGGATTACTGAAGCACTCTACTGTTGTGATGCTAAGAATGATTTAAAACTGGATTACTAATATGAAACAAAAAGGGCATGCACAGCTGTGAGCAGGGGAGATGCCCCTCCTCTGCTATGGACTACAGTCTCTATTTGGCCTCAGCTCTGGTGGACTTCCACCTGTAAAATACAACTAACAATACTCACCTCTCTCTCAGGGGCATTTGGAAGTACTAGGCTTGTAAAGCATTAAAGTATTAAGCAGTACCATCATTTTAACATCACATCATCAAGGCAGGAACAATGTATGGCAACTAGCTATGGCAGCAAGCCATTTATCACACCAGCAAAGCAGTGATCAACTCCTGAAAGTTTAAATTGTTTCATTTAAAACAGTCAGTGTTTACAGTTTTATAAACAAGAGCTTTTATTAATGAATTACAGGTATGATTTCCTGGGATATTCATGATTTGCCACACATTTTAATCACATTTAACTGAACAGGCACATTCTTACCTCAACATCCTTTTTGAGCTTCTCAAGGAACATCTTTTTGTTATTCTCATCAATATGAATCTTTTGGCCATCATTAATAAAATCATTGTCTTTGAACGTCGGCAGCTCTTTGGCCTAAAACAAACCAAAATTCCTGTAAGAGCAGGATTGCAAAGAGGAGTGTGGTGAAGCTGCTGGCCTGGTGCAGCCCCTGTGCCCCAGGAGGCACCCCTGAGCTGCCTCTTCTCCATGGCACCCATGGAGCTCTTTCCTTAGATTATCGCTCCTGGAAATGGCCTAGAAGGTTTGTGTTACCTGGGCAGCAAACGTAGCAAGGACAAAACCTCCACTCAATACTGGATTTGCATTGTACACTGATTTGCATCGAGCTTCTTCCAAGATGTCATTTGTCAAAGTGACTGGCAATAAGTGAAGTCAAAACACAATCTATACCTCATAACAAAGGGCCTGCATCAGATCTTACAGAGGATGTCAGACTGGATTGCATTTCGCGTAACTATTGTGAATGTTTACAAGCGCCTAATACAAAATAATTATTGGAACGCATCAAATGAATGTGAATTATGGAATTCTGCCTAAAAGTAGCAAATGCCAGAGAAGACCACTGCCTCTTCAATATGTAATTAAATATTCTTGATGTTGGAGCAACTTGATTACCTTCAACTCCCTCATGAAGTGATTTGCAACACCTCAAATGGCCTCTGTTTTTAATGGGCAGTGACTGGAAGTTTACCCAGAAAACCCCAGCAAATCAACAAATTCCTTCAGGACATTCAAGCAAGCTAGAAGTAATAGTAACTCCTGTAATCAGAAGTTTAAAAAAATTAGCCCATTAAGAGCAATGAACAGCCTTTCTCCCTGCCCCATCTTTAATCAATAGTATGGAAGAACAAGTTTCCTTTACAAAGAAAATGTTACAGAACAACCAGCACTGCAATTCCTATGAATTGTTGATGGCCAAGAACTAGTGAGTACCCTGAATTTCACCTTAATCTGAAAATCCTTCTGCTAGGAATAAAAGGCAGCTAACATCAGCCTAGGAATGTCCTCCTTAAGCTGAACTAGTCAGACATTGCTTATCATCTTACTGGAGATAGTATTTTTCATAAAGTTTATTTTCTTCCTATGACACAGCAAGGAAAAGAATCTGAGAGTTTCTTTTCTCTGCTCCAATATATCTATCTTGGAAAGTACAGCATTAAAACGTGAGCTCCACAGCAGACTCTGAAAGGCCCTTATGGATCTTCACAATAGCCAAAAGTTCTTTTTGCTGTTGGGCTGTGTGCACTGACGCGGCCAAAATACTCAGTTCCCCAACTGTCCAAATTCATTTTTTGGACCTGGAATTTGTGAATTGCTTGAGATCCCACAATACTACTTCTGTTTAGAAAAGTGATCCTTTTCGTCCAATAACTGCTCAAAAACAATTAAGAACTTAGCAACCTTGTAATAGTTACAAACCCATTATTAAATTCATGGCACCCTGATACCTATAAAGTTTGAAAAAAAATAAGGTCCTAGTCTGGCTGCTCTGAATTATTATTGTCTTGCATCTAGAACATTCTGATACATTAAAACACCCTCTAATAGCAATCCTCTATTTATATTATAAAAAAAAAAAAAAAGGAAAACAAACACCCAAGCAGCTGAGATGGAGCTCTAATCATTCATCTGTCCCAGACTCCACTTCCAAGGAGGAGTCATTCAGCAGTGCTCTCCTGCTTTACTCAAAAACAATGCTGGACACTTTTTGAAGATCACAATGAATCGTTTACCACAATATGACTGCACAGTATGCATTGATTTTCTTTCTGGCCTACTTAGTAAGAGGTTTAGGACAAAAACGAGCAGGGGTAACATCAGATAAGCATTCCAGGCTAACAGCTGTAGAGATTACCATACTCAGTTGAGCATAGTGTCCCATGGACAGGGCTAATTCTGCAGAGGTGGGACTGTGGATCCAGGGATGTTGCCAGCACTGGATCCAGTGCATGGGATGCTTAAGAACGGAGAGGAGATTTGGATGAAATAATTTAAGATGAAGCAATAATGAAAAGAATGCAGGAAACCAAGCTTCCTTCATTTTTAGCCCAAAAATCACTTAAAAAAAATTCCCAGATTATTTTTCTACCTAGTATATCCAAGTTATTGATAAAATTAGGCCGAGGTTAAAGTGAAATAAACCCATTAACACAGAAACCGCCCCCTACTGGTGCTGTTTGAAGCTGGAGGGTGAGCACAGAGGGAGGATGTGCCTGTGGTTAAGATGCTGAGATGCTTGTTTGCCTCTAGGCTCTGCCGCAGGCTTCCTGTAGAGCACAGCCCCAGTCACACTGGCAGGGTGTGAGGGGAAGCTGCCTCACCACTGAGGACAGTCCTAGGGTAGTAAAAATAAACTTAAATTACAAGCAGGGTCTTTTTTGGAAGATGCTAGGGCTGGTAAGCCAGTTGTGCAGGTGCCATACTTCACTTTAACCTTGTCTCTGATCTATTTTTAATAAAAGTAAGCTAGCAAAGCTGACACTGCTGCAGCTCTTGCCTGTCATCACAAGACTCAAGGGGTATCCCAAGGACGTTCTAGGCAGTGAGTCAGCACTCCCAAAAAGCCAGACTCGTCACTGCCTTGTATACAAGTTCCCTGAGTCCACAATCATCCCTCTGACAATATTTATCTGAGGTAATTTTTATTCACCCAAATACCCACAGTTGTAAAGACTTGGCAAGTTTAGAACGACGTAAGTTAAAAGCCAATTCCGAAGCAAGTGAAGAAAAAGCAAAAAAAAAGTGTCCCATTGAAGCAACAAACTAAAAAGCTCTGTGCTAGTGGTTGCCCTCACTACATTGTTTCCATGATGCCTGCCAGCCTATTCTCTTCCCTCTTTCTAGGTGTAACTAGACAAAGTTTGTTTGTTGGGGTTTTTTTTGTGCACTAGGCAATATTATTCTCCCAATTTATTTAAAGCTGAATAGTCCCTAGGACACTGTTGCAGTCCCACATAATTACTAATGATAGCCAACAGTAGAAGTGATTCTAGTAGTACTCTAACTGAAATTTGTCTTAAAATTGATTCGTGAATTTAAGAATCAAAATCTACGAAATATTCAACCAGGAGGGGCTCTTGTAGTTATGCTGAATTAATAATACATTCATTCATGTTGAAAAATCCCACTATGTTCATTTCTTACATGCTGAAAGAAACACAAATAGAATCTCATCATGGCACTTTAGGACACTATCTGAATGAAAAAAATTGAGACTTTGCTTTAATGAAATAATTGATACGGTTAATTTTTTACGATGTCTCAAATATTTCCAATGAAGCAAAATCCTTGTTGGAAAATGATTCTCCCAGAATGTAATTCATTATAATGAACATATTACTGTCATTAAAGAACTAAATATTTTAAGAGCTGCACAGGAGATGAGCATCTAAGTACTTCCACTAAATTAATAATAGATTTTCTTTCTGAATCACCTCCACTTTTTAACCTCCTACTTAAAGACGCAAGAAAGGCACAATACATTTTACAAATATAAAACATTTATTTATTAAAAAAACATGTTATCAGCACATTTCAGGTTTGCATTCCAGTTTGCCATGGTCACAGAGAATGTTAATAGCAGGAAGATTTCACTGCCTTTGAAAGGCTGAAAATCAATAAAGATTTCTTAGTAACTAAGATGACAGAATGTGTAAAGCCTCATTCAAAATAAAAGTATAGTGTAAGAGCTGATACTGTTTTGAATTAAAAAAAAATCTTGGAATGTAACAACCAGGTCAAGTTTTATTTCAAGATGAATATGGAAATAGTTTTTGTATATTTCTTAGGACATCTCAATTCAGCATCTTATTCTAATGAGTTGAAATGAGTATTAGCAATTTTGTTTCCCCTAAAGGGATTTTGTACACATCATGACATCAAAAATAATGGTCATAGCTACCATTAATGCTTGCATTTTGGAAGCAGCTTGCTAAAATAGCTGTAGGCCAGGTAAGTTTCCAAATAAGTGATTGAAAAAGGAAAAAGACTAATTGTCCTCATGACCTGGCAGCAATTTCTTATGTAGCAAAGACAAGATTCAGGTTTTAGGAGAAACGTTGCATATTTTCTCTCTGGAACTAGCCACAAGTTACATTATTCATGCAGCTAATAATGGAAAAATTTGGCTTACAATTTATAAATTTTGAAAATTATGTAAAACATCTGCCAAGAGTGAAGGTCCACAGACTTAACAGCAAATGGCCCATATACACCTTGTTTTTTTTTAAGTATTGGGCTCATGGAAGCATACATGGAAGGCAGCGCTTGGAAAAAAAGAAGGGCCATAATACTAAATATAGTTTGCAATAATTTGGAACAGGTGATTTTGAATTGAATCAAAACTCTAGAGTCACTAGATCTACAAGATGGAAGATTAACTTCGTTTGGAATTATGCAGCTTCTTGCCTCCAATAGTTCTGTGAGTTGGGTCCAAACTTTTGTTGTACAAATTGCCTTCCCTAGACAGGCATTTCTATACAAAGGATCTGCAGCTCCACTTGACATCACAGGTCTGTAAAAGGTAATGGAAATACAGCTGTAACCCCAAAATAGGGTTTGAGGGGAAACACTGAAATGACTTTAGCCAGTATAACAAGCATTTTCTGTAGGAAAAAAAATGGTGGTAGAAGGGTTTAGTACTCAAGCATGTACCAAAATAGAAACTGTCTTTTTAGTGCTCAAGGAAATCCACCCAGAATTATCCCTAGCATTAATGTCTTCCCGCTGCAAAAGGAACATGCAGCATAAAATGCAACACAAAATTCCCCTGTTGTTTTTAAAATTATTTTAACATAGAAAACAAACTTCGAAACAAAAACAAAACAAAACACCCCTACCCCTCAAAACCAAACAAAGGCAAACTAGTGGTTTGTTTTGAAAAACTGGAGTGTGATGTTTTGAAAGTTATAATCTCTGTAGATTGCAACATTTAGATTTATTTCACAGATAAATCCAAGACACTTCACAAGTCTCTTAGGTGAGATCAGCATATGAAATGGACTGAAATCACTAATAAGTACAAAAATGTTCTGAAATTAGCAATTCTAAAACAGCAAGAAAAAATAGCTCAGACTTTGGAATTATCTACCTTCAATAAAGTTTTACATAGTGTCACCATAAGTAAAAAAACAGAGTCCAGACTGAGTGATCGTGTTGCTATGCTCCTCTAGTAAAGCCCTTCTTCCTTAGGTTATACTTTCCTCTCAGAAATCAGTTAATTACTATATGTTGTAATATATAAAGTAAACCACAAAAGCTCCTGTCTAGTGACAACTTCCAATCTAATTATCACAGCTCTGTATTTTGCATACCATTTAACTAAGATGCAACATAGCTGTCAACTACGGCAATTTTTTTCCCAAAAGAAACTTGAATAGAAAATTCTTTATTCAATTGTATTTACTATAATTTTTCTGCATTTATGAATGGTGATTTATGAAAAAACACATACTACAGGGCTAGCAATGGAACCAGTTTAGATTGATTTAAAAACATGTAATAATCTCTGAAATTGCTTGAGAAAAATGAAATGTGGTAGGCATCAGTTCAGTTAGGATTTATTTTTCTTCTTCAAATTTATTTGTGAACAGCTTACTCACAAGCAACAGCTTAGATTCTTTTGTCAAGTACAAGTAGACTCAGCTGTTACTGCTAATTTGATGTTGTACTGCAACTATGGCATAATTGTGAGCAGCTAGACCACCAGGGGAGTTCTGCATTATCCTCATTTCACTTAAGAGGGCAAAATTGTCCAAAGAATGAATAGAAAATGCCCACTCTTAAAACAATAAAAATTTTAAAAAGAGTAGTAAAGCCCAAAAAACACAAAGGAACAGCTGTCAGAATTTGACAACTGTTGAAACATACCGTTCTTTTAATATCCAAGGCATCTGTAAGTGCATGTTATGATACACGTTGCCAAGAAAGTGATGCCTTTATTATTAAAAGTATCATTTGTAACACAAATGAAAGGAATTGTGTGTTAAGGTGCAAACAGAATGGAAAAGTACCATTCTCAATCAGACAATCTTCATCGTAAAAACGGATTAAAAAAAATGTTTTAATACTAATACCTATGCTACACTACCAAACTAAAGTAGAATTACACTATTTTCTCCAATTACTTATCCATTAAATCTTTTTGCATATTTGTCTCTTCCTTATTAACTGAGTAAATAACTTTTAGTTTGATAAGAAGACTCAAGAACATATTTCACCAAATTTGCCTTTACAAAGTAATTTATCTAAAGTTTGTATTAGAATGTGACTGAAAGACTTGCTCTTCTGTTTTCTGACTTCTGCAGCTTTAAGAGAAGTAAACATATTATTGATATTTTGAAAACCATTTGATTACTTGAATGTTGTCATTTGAAATTCAATATGAATTACTTAAAAGCCCATTTAAAAACTAGCCATTGCCAGACAGTTTAGCCATACATTTTAATACCAAAAGCTTCCTTTATTACTCTCACACGTGAATAGCCATACAGTTATAATAAATAATTATACTGTAATTAATTGAAATTTATTAATATTAATGTAATTTTCAAGATAATATTAACAAATAGATGATTTTGCTTGCATCTGGCTCAAAATAAGCTAGTAATTTACTACACCAGCTCAGGTTTTCAGATTGTCTAGTTTTGTTTAATCGCTCAGGGCAATTTCTTCTATGATAGGAGATGCCAAAATCTCTTCAGAGAATTTGCTAAAACATCTTCCTCTCCCCTTCCAAGTAAAATTTCTCCAGCTGTTTTCAAATCTTAAGATTGATTTGTGATTCTCACAGATGACAACAAAAAGCTTGAAATAGTGACATCTACTTAAGAAAAAATGTGAGTAAAAGAACATGCTCCAGGGCTCCACTTGCTACTCAGGAATAATGAACCATTTACAGATATTTCAGGTCCTGAAATCAGTGGCATATATACAGAGATACCTCTCATGACAGCAGCTCCTTAGCACTGCTTTGAGTTTCACAACCAAACTTTCCTTGTCTATTCATATAAATATACAACACCCTTTTTGTCTAAACCTCAAAGCTGTGTGTTAGAAACATTTAAGTGAGTAAATCTGTTGTCATGCCTACTGCAGGAGATTCAGACCATAGTGATGACAAATCTTCTGAACATCTGCAATCCACAGGTAAAATGTATTCTGGCCCCTTCAAACCAAACAGCAGACTCCAAAACTTAAACAAAACCCAAGTAATAAGCAAAATAGTAACTTTCCCTTGATTGAATCCCTAAGAGTCTCAAAGTGTAAAATGTTGTTCCCTCTATGAATGTAGAAACCTACCCAATAATTCCCTTTCTTAGAAATCTTTTCTCTGAATGCAAGCTTGCCATTTCCCTACTCCACTCTACTGGGGTTTGAGGGGAATGATGAGCGACAGAAAAGCCTCAGACTGTCTGCTTAAAACACCAATGAGCTTTGTGCAGCTCCATACCCAAGAAATCAAACTATTAAAACAGCAGAATAAGAATTAGGGGGACGAGGCTTTTCTCAGAGAAGTACTCAAAATCAAAGGGAAGGTTCTACATGTGAAGTTGGTATGAATTTTTGTTATCTGCCTCATGGAAGTTATGATTTCACATTAAATTTACAAAATAATTGTTGTATGCAGTTATATAAAACCTCACAATTTTGTTTCAATTCATCTATAACCAAGTTCAATAGCAATTCTGCCATGAACTTACACATTAGCAAAATTAAGGCACTGTTTCTTTGATGCTCTCACTCAATGTATTAACTACAACATATGTGTACTATTATTAATCTATTATTATGAGGCATATTCCCAAAATTGCTAAAAACTACTTTGCTAAACATCTGTATATTATTAGCTCCTGTATAGCTGACTATACAAAATATTTTAAAATTTTATGTTGCTAGTCCAAGCACTAACGTTGCAACCTGAAGCAGTCCCATCCAAATAATTTGTCCTCATCCTTTCTATCAGATTATTTCAATAGTACAGCAGAGGTTTTCAGTGACATTAGGTATTGTTTGTAAGACACTGAAGGGTTACTCCCTGCACTTTAAAAACACTGCAGTTGCCACTAAACAAGAACAAAAACAGATGACAAGGGAAAGAACAGAGACCATTCAAGACATGATCTTGAGGGCCTGGTACAGCGAAAGAGAGCTAATGCTGGCAATTGTAACTGCAGCTCACATGTGAGGCTGTGGTATTGCCTAATGCTGGGAGAAGAATTTTAAGTGCTCCATCATGCCTTAGGAAAGGTGGAAACACCTGACATAGTTTTTCATGCAGCGAGAACTGACAGCTACTGCATGTCCCTTACTCCTTTAGTGCAGTTGTGTGATCTGTAGAAGATTCAGAGGCAGGTATAGCACAACAACTGCTTAGGAGGAAACCAAATGATCTGAATGGAATTTGGGGACAACATAAAATGAAGTCTCTTAAGTGAACTGTTGAACGATCTCATGCTAATTCAGGAGGAATGTGCTTGGATAAATTAAGAAAACAAGGGCCACGGATTGTTAGACCTTACCCAAATTTGAGATCTAAGAAGTCTTATATGATGGAGACTATGCTCCACTTCCAATTATCTGTAGAATCTCCAGAGAAAATGTCTCCTAAAATGCCATCTGGCTATTTTGCTAAAACCACAAAGAAAAACTGAGAACATGAAATTTTCCAAAAGAACTGAAGTTGGAGGTGAAGAAAAACAAAGCAATCTATTTCTGTTTAGAGCAAAGTTTCAGCTCAGAATTTGAAGGAGACTGTCTCACTATAGCTACATGTACATCTAAGTCTGTCAGTCATTTGTATGAGCTTTATATACCCAAGGGTTCTCATAATTCAAGGTTTGGTTCATCCTTGCACTCAGTTTAGAAGTGGTGTCCCATCATGTAATTCCATTAACTGACATGGAGTATTCATAAATCTCAATATTAAAAGAGGAAGAGAAAAAACAGATGAAGCAGGAGAGAAGGGAACAAAGTTCTGATGTTTTCCTAGCACAGGGCAGACCCTGAAGAAACTAAAAGAAGAGAAAATGAAAAGGAGGAGGTAGAGGATTGGCTCACTTACCTCTGACATTTCAACACCTTTGCAAACCAATATTCAAAGGTCTGCAGGAAATAGAGGACAGATAAAGGAGGGATAAGGTAGAACTCAAGAGGGAAGAATATGGCAGACAAAAAAAAGGAAAGGGTCAGAACCAGCACTGGTTATGTTTGTTCTGAGTCTAGCTAGAAGGTTAATTCATTGAAAAAGAAACAGAAATACACCATACCTTTTCTTTGTCACTGGCTTCTCGAGCCACAGTAGAGCCCTGAAACAGAAAAAATTGATCTAAAAATGTGCATATGTCAGAAGCTAATTTGAAAATGTTATGATAACAGGTCAAAAAGTGGATGAACCGTAGCCTTTTGAACTTGAGAAATGTTTTAAAGAAAGGTGATATGGTAGGTAAAATGCCCAGGACTGCTGAACTGCTGCAAGCATGTGAAGAAGATGCACCATGAGAGAACAAAGATGGATTAAATCCTCAAATGCTCTGCTTCTCTTGTCCTCCTAATTCCTGGAGCTTTTCCTCATCTCTCATCCTCATTTTGAGTGTATCATGCTGGAAGTTTAGTTTGCTTGGCAGACTTCTCATCTTTTTGTGCCAATTTAGCTGTATGGATATGAAATAGCCTATTCTGTATAACTGTTTGGACATTCGTAATACACATTTGAAAAGGATGTAACACAATATAAACACAAAAAGTGTTTAGAAGACCATAAAGTAAAAACAAGAACAATGCATCTCACAGCAACAGGGAGTAAAAAGAAGAGAAGAGACCAACTGTGGATTCATAAGACTTACAGTGCTTGACAAAGACATTTTGGATTTTCTTTTTAAATTTCTTTTTAGATTAAAACTAGTGGGCAATATGGTGTTTTCTGAATAACTTGGAGCTGACAAAAAAAAAAAAAAAGACTGCATATATTTCCTTAAAAATTTCTTGGAGCAGGACCACACCTTTAAATACCCAGGATTTGTTTATCACACAACAGCACTGCAAGAAATAGTAACTGCAAATATGGTAACTGGACATTGAAAGATGGGTAGATTAGCTCTGCTGTTTGTTAAAGGGTGTGCATTGTGTAAAGAAGTGCTGGAGTGGAGTCCTGCTAGTTTAAAGAATGTGAGGATCCCCAGTCACACCCTTTTATAGCACGTTTTATTCTGTTTACAGAAAAAAATGTAGAAAACTCAGAAGTGATGGAGAGAAAAGATATACGGGACAGTATTTCTTAGTTATTATGTATGGGCCAGCAAGTAGGGATTTAATTGAATTATTCTTAACTGATAATAAAGTCTGGTAAAAGCCTAACATTTTAGTTAACTCAGGAGACACCTTCTATATTATATTCTGTGCTCCAACAGACTATTAGGCCAGAAAAAAAAATCAACTGAAAACCAAACTGAAGGAAAAGAAAATAAGATTCACAATAGTAAAAATTAGGGAGGATGTCAAATTTGACATTTGGTAAAAATATGACATTGAAATAATTTTAACAAAATGCATCCATGTCCAAAAAAATACCCTTGAAATCCTATGCTGATCTGTGGTCTTTTTTTCTTGTATCTACAGAGGTAGAGACTTATGCTACAAAGTGAGTTCTAAGCTGGTGTCAAAAATATTCATGCACAAAAAAGGACTCTGAATCTACAACTGCAGATGCCATAGCAAAAAATATCAAGAAAAATTAATTTATAATATATGCAGTGTCACTATACATCTGTTCAGTGAAAGAGTTTGTTTTGAGGAATATGATATTGATGTTAAATTTGAATTGCATAAGAAGTTAAAGCAATGCTGTCCAGCTGGACAAACTGAATAGACTACACAAGCATCCACAGAGGTAAATAACAAAGAGCTGTTGACACCAATGTTAAGAACATAATTACTGTTTATTTCTGTTATGATTTCATGCCCTTTTTAATGCATCTAGACATTATGATGCTCTAAATCACAGACCTCTCAAAAAAACCCCCAACTTTCTCTGGTAATGACTGCTGCCAATAATACTGAATATCAGAAAGTAAATTTTGACAATCTGGAAATCAGTTCTTATAAATCAAGTTCAGTCAACTATTTAAGCAATTGCTACGGAGACTTGACAGTAGGAAAGGATGGTGCACTACATAGCATTACAAATCTCTTAATACAGAATGATAAATGAACATCTTAAAACAAGCTTGCAGGTGCACTTAGCGTTTCAGCACATAGAAATTAAATGTATTAGAAAGAAGTAGGTTTCTAAGGGGATACTTTAGAGAGGAAATTAAAATACCATCCCTTGGGTAGAAAGTCTAAGACCATGTTTTGGGTATTTGTTGTAAGCACTGTATATTAACTACTGTCAAAATTACAATGAGCAGATAAAGCTTCTGAAACAAAACTAAAACAGATCTATTGATAAAAGCAGATGTTTTGGTTTTTAAAGACTCTTCTGCTTTTCACTTCAACTATTTTTAAAATATTGGATAAATTATTAAGCTTTTCCAATAGCGACGTACTTTACTAGCAGCATTTATTAAATGATGCTATTTAGTTGTTTTATAAAAGCCCTCTGCAGAATCAACTGTGGCTTTCCACAATGTTGATAAAAAACCTATAAGAAGCACAATTATTATTGTACTAGTGTGAAGGGTTTTACCTTTAACCACTAGCAACATTTAGCAAACATACCTGGCTAAATTGCTGCGCTTAAAAATGCACAAAACAGATCAATCTGTATATTGTCTATAAAACCATCCTTTAGTTTTGCTAAACCTAGTTGTAGAATTAAATCAGTTATGCTAGATCTTGCATAACACAATTTAAAATTAATTAAAATTCTGAGCAATATTAAAGCATCAGCATGATCTAACATTTATAGTAAAGATTTTCAGCTACTTTGTCAGTTATTTAATCAGTAGTTATTTCTCACCTTTAAATCATATTTTCTATAAACAGATAAGCGATGGCTGAACACATTTCTTGTAACAACCATATATACTTCAACTCCATCAACAGTAAGCCGGTACATGCCCAAAAACTGGGGAAGAAGTGTATTCCCATGACACTCCACAATAAACTGCAGAATAAAAAGAAAAAACAGAAATCAGGATTAACACATATAAATATATATATTTCGAGTTTAGATATAAAATACCAAGAAACAACACATTTATTTGCTGAATATTTGTGTGGCGACAAACCTTCAAGAAATTATGCAAAAACAAACCCCCTCATCAGGAAGTTATTCTACTTTTAGGTTAGTGTTTAAAAATTAAAATCTTGAACTGCTTAACTTATAACTCTTGACCTCCACAGACAACCTCATAGAAAGAGGAGACTCCATTTGACAGACCTTTTAACTTTTACGTTAACACAACAAGCAAACCTAACCAGATAGCATATATTTGGTAGTTATGCCAAAACCCAAGTATTTTTTTGAACATCACACTACTGTAACCTGTACTGTGTTGTCCCAAACCATATTTAAATTGTATGTTTCGCTATTCTCGGTATTTGTTTATTATGACGAACATTTATGGTGTTGTCACCAGCAAGGGGGATTATTTATTGTCACCAACTTTCTGCTAGTTCCTATGTGGTGGTTGCATCAGGTCAATAGACCTGAGAAATGAAGTGCAAATTCCCTGTATTTTTTTATTTATAAATCCTTATATTTCCTTAAGGTCACTATATTCCATTAAAAATGGGCTATTCACCTTGAAAAAATTTGCCACCTGCAATCTGTCTGTTTTTTTCTAATCACTCGCCTTACAAATAATTGTTCTATTAGAAAGACCACTGGAAGAAGCAGAAAAAGAAGACACACATTGAGGATGAGAACCATTGAAGGATGAATTTTTATTCCCAGAATAAAAATGCCCATAGTATATTAATCCTACTCAAAAACACTCACTTATATATTTTGTGGAACCAAGGAAAAGTTAAGCCACAATGATGCAAACCAGAAAGGACTCACCAGCTTTTCTCTTTCTGTTAGTACCAAGTCTCAAACAGAGGAACCTGGAGAAAATGTAAAAACTCAAGGCCCAAACAGGAAACATGAAATCCAACCAACAGTCAGCTTTTAAATATTAATTGCATACTGAAGCTGCTGTTCCTCTGTGCAAAAGTGACCCAGTTATTAGAAACACAGATTTTAGAAGAATTATGAACAAGTTAACTGAATAAGCCATTTCAATTGTTTAACAAAGGCAGGTAGTATCTGGTAACAAATACTGCAACAAAGCTCTTGAAACCTTGGAGATTTTGCAATTTTGGGCTCCTCTGCTAATTTTAAGGAATTCTTCTCACTGACTTTATACTGGAATCTGCACATATCACAGGCACACCTTTTAACTGGCAAAATAAAAATAGACTTAAGACTCCTGAAAACAATCCTGCCCACCAGGAAACAAAGAAAATGAACACACGCAGAAATTAATTACTGTCAATTTAACCCAGTTTTGATTGACACATGATCCCTGTTGAATCTTGCTGGCACATTTTGGGCTGCAACTCTGCTTTCTGCCTGCACTGGAGGTTCAAGCCCTGAAGCACAGAACAAAGCCACAATGTAGTTGTGTCACTTCACAGCAAAGCACTTTGAAGCTCAAACGACCTATGAATAGGCAAAATATCTTAAGGTGCTGCAGAGACTCAGTGAATACAAATCAATCTTAGGAAAGGAGTATGATTGTACGCCCCAAAACACAAACAGAAGTTTGGTAGTAAAAGGCCACAAAAGCAAGGTCAGTTGTGAGCAGTGCACAGAGATGGATCAGTTTGCACCTGAGAGGATTTCTGCACTTAAAAGATAGAGAAGTTTTAAGTTCAAGTTCTCAGTTTGGAGGATTTTCAGTCACAGGGCTGTTAACAACATCACAAAGCAGTTATAACACATTACAAGATACATAACCTATTTTGACCATCGTTTCTGTTAAAGATCCAACCACAAAAGTACTAAATCCATAGTAGAAAAATATATTGATGATTTTTTAATAAACATCAAGTACTTGGCATATAACCTAAAGGTAAGTATACTTCTAGAAAGCATTGTAAAAGTAAGAAGGGTTGCTCCTATAAAAACATTTACTAAATGACTTCTACTTTAAGATGATTATGTCCCACAAGATGAAAATGAATATAGCTTCCAACAAGAGTTTAGTATCACAGAATTTCTAGCTACTCAACTCTTCCATGGACTCAGCCACTCCTATCTTATGGCTTTTAACTACAGAATTTGAATTAAAAGAAATACCATGGTTCCAATTTTCCATATGAGTATCTGAGATGCAGAACCTTTATCTAAAAAATCATACAGAGTTTGTGCCATGTGAAGGAATGCCAGCTAGGCATCTTGAGTACCAGACTAGTAACCCCCTGCCCTTCCTCTCAGCTATGACTGCCACACTACTGACACCTAAACTCTCTCTTCAACCCTAGCTACTGCTAACACCCAGATTTTAACCTTTCTGGTCCCAGGTGTACCCATCTGTAAAATGGCAATGCCATTACCAGAGCATGAGCACCATACCCATTGTAATAGCATAAAATAAATTATTTGGTTAGCAGTATAAAACCCCCTCCCAAACTGTTCTGTACTATGTAACGAGGACAAAAAGGCCACTAGTGAGAGTTGCTTCAGTCCTGTTTGTAAGTTAGGGTTTGCCATTTGCTAGCACTGCTGTTTCATTAACTTAGCGTGCAAATACTTTTGAAAGGGCAGTGTTACCAGCATACAACACAAGACATGAGAGGCTCTGCTAGTATTGCTCCTCTTGATAAAAAGGGACATGGCCATACTCTTGCAAACTTCTAAGAGACCCTCTCAAAGCAGACCAGGTACCACACAGTTGTTTCCCATGTGCTGCTGACTGTGGACACTCATGCCATTGCAATTGAAAGAAAAGCCTCTAAAATGATTTCAGTGTTTCCTATGACAGTATTTCTTATCCTGATGGGGAGACAAAGGAAAGAGGGAGGAATGCCACTTGCTTTCAGCATCTACAAGGTTGGTCTAGAACTTCCTACCTTTGAAACTATCAATCCCCCATATCTGCATCACAGAGGAGGCAAAACGTGTCATCTGTTTGGGTGGGAGTCCAGCAGGACTTGCACTGGTGACTGTGGTTGGCAGATTTTCAATTTGTCCATCTTGATATAAAGGAAGTAGCAATTTAGTCACCTCAAGGTGCTTTTTAGGAATGATTTCCTGAAGTTTCCCACTCACAGTTGGAAAAAAAGTGAGCCTAGAAAATAAGCCAGTACATGCTTAACAGGACTGCTAAATTTCAGTGAAAGAAAAAGACCTTCACTCCTTTAATTTTTTTCTAAAAAGAACATTAAAACAATTCTACTAAGCAGACTTGCTAAATAAAACTGCAATACTCAGCTAATACATTTGTAAGTCTTTATAGGCAGAAACAAAATCCATCTTTTAAATGAGTGTTGCAATAAACACCCCATCATTTTTTTGTTAATTCAGACAATTTTCATGTTTCTGCACAGCACGAGGACAATATTATAATCAACACAGTAAAGTAACCAGCATATTGACATGTTTTATCAGCTGTGCAGCACGGATTTCAAATAAGGAAATTTCTGAGCTCTCTTGAACCCCATGCTTCAAATTGAAAATCAGTAAGAAATTCTTTCTGATCCTATTTTCTCATTAATTTTTGTACGAATACAGTTTCAAGATTCCTTAGTAAGAATAAAACTTTACCTATCTAATTAGCTTCTTGCTTCCCTATGGCAATACTAGTAAGGTATCACATACATAAAAAGATAACATAATGCATACCATTTATTGGCAAATAAGTTATACTACTTTTGGCTCTTTTTGGAAAAACACAGAATAAAATTTCTGTTTCTACCATTTCTCCTCCTCCACTTGGAGATTGAAAAATCTTCATTCTATGTGAAAAGTCAGCATTCCTATTTCTCACAGCCCTATTTTGCAAACATTAATTCAGAAATCCACAACATGGTAAATCTCTGTTATCCCTTTATATATAATTTTCACAAATTTTGGTATCATGATTAAGGCAAGCATTTGATAATTCAAGCACAATTATGTGACAAGTCTATACATTCACCAGGATACTTCCATTAAAGAAACTAAATAGCAAGTTATGGAATTCTTTAAAACCATTTTGGACATTGTGCAGGACTAGACATTGATAGTCATTTTTGTGCTCAAGTCTTCCTTTTATAATCTCTTGTCTGCAATCAAATATCCTTCACCAATGTATTTCATGCACAAGCATTGACATGTGGAGTCACTCCCCTCAAAAAAGACTGAGAAGTTGTTCAGAGTTATAAATATTCCACTTATTGCCAATTTACTGCACCCTAATAATTTCACAGAATATTATGCATTGGGAACTTATGTGATACATTGCAAGGATTAGTTAGCCAAACTCGAGCACACACCAGAAAGTTACATATTTTCAAGGCATATAAAGCTGTTTTCTTCAAGTAAACCGTGTAAGAAAGTAATTTCATTTAAAGAAGGAATCAATAAATATACAGACTTCTATATACAAGCCTTGTGATTCACAGCACTTCACACTGTTTCAGACATGGCCAGTTATTTTTACTTCTAAGTGCAGTGCAATTTCAATGTTACCACCACACCTGATTATCTAGGCTGCAGATCTGTTACCAGGAACATCATAATTCATATTGCTACAACTGACTCACTGTGTGGATTGATCTCTTCTGAAAAGTGCTGTGCACAACATCAGTAACTTTATATATACATAAAAAAATAAATATAGAGAACACCTGCTGGTGAAACCCAAGCCTCGACAGCGCCAGTGCAGCCAAGACCATTCTGCTATTTTGTGCAGCTATTTACCTATGAAATGTCACATCTTTCAGGGAAGACTTTCAATGTGTTTTTTTTGTTTCACTTCCAGTCTGTGTGGTCCCTTTGCGTATCAGCCCTCTGCAATTGCATCTGACAACCACACTAGTGAGTTTCCCATTTTTAGGGTCACCTCTTCTATAGGAAGAGTGGGCCTGTTGGATGCAGGTGAAACACAGACTGTTTGGATGAGAACATGTCCATTCTCACATCTCCTTTTTCTGCTTCTCCGTTTTTCTTCAGATCAAAGCTGCTTTACAAGTTGGTTATCTTAGCACAGGGCAGAAGCTGCGTTCTGTGCTGCCTCTTGATTCTGACACAGAACTGCTGAAAGGCTTTTTTCAACTGCATTTCTTTGCAAACCTCCCAGAAATCTTCACCTCTTACTATTTCAGGACATATAGAGTCAGGGTCACCATTACATCCCTCTTCATTCACATTTGCATCTAAATAACATTACATTATACTGCCTTGCTTTGCCTTTTTACCTTTTTCTTTTCTGTGATACATATGAGCAACAACTCATGCAGCAAAAGCAGAGATGGGGGTTAGGAGGAAGCCACTGATAACCTGTGCAAGTACTGACATGAAGGGGGATGATACAAACTTCAATGTAGCTTTGCTTCAGCAACCTACCAGCTTGACAAGTCTGTCCATGCCAGTGCAAATTCCTAGGCACCTAGTCCCCACTTTCTTTTCTGGGATAATCTCCAACCTATGTTGTCATCAATTCTTTGACAAAATTGTTTTCAGCCTACTATAATATTTCTCTATTTCAATATTTATCTATGATCTTCATTTTTTCCTACATTCCACACAACAATCTGCTTCTGTTCCTTGATTCCTGTGTAGCCCTGAACTGTTATTGGTGCAATTTCTCCTGTTTTCACCTTCTTGCCTACATTTTCCCCCCTTTAATTTGCTCTCCTGTTTCTTTCATATTTTTTTCCCCTCCAGCAGCTAAGGTCATACTTTTCTGCTTTTGTTTTGTGTTTTATTTCTGTCTATTTATGTCTATCATTTCCCCTTTTTTGCTCATTCTATTCTTTCCTTTCTTCCTATTCACTTCCCCATCACTGTTTGCTGCCTCTGGTAAATGGGCAGTCCCTCTCCTTTACCACTATTCACTATTGCTGCTGGTTGCCAGGGAGACAAACAGGCAGTGCAATAGGTGTCAGTTCTGCGTACAATTACCTGCCTAGGGAAGAGAACTGTGCCATCAACAGGGACAGCTGCCTACACAAAACCTAAAGGGGACCTGCACTCATGAGGAGCTTTATGCTGGAAGATTTGTACACCAACAATTCTCTCCCATTCACCTGCTTTGAGATGGCTTCTCTTTTCTTTACTAAAGTTACTTGGGTGTCAGCAATGAGGAATAAGTAATCCCTTTTGAAGTAATTTAAATGAATAAGAACGTGTTTAAAAGCCTTGGTTTATCTGAGACACTAAAATGGCTTTATTTTTAAAAACTTCTATCCTGCCCATCATCTGTTCTCAAAGACTAAAGGACTCCTCCTTCATACCAATTTAAGATTTAAAGCAAGTTAATGTCACTGGAAAGGGCAGGATGTCTTGATTCTGACATTTCAGATACTATAAAATCCACCTTCAGAATTTTACTCAACTGTTACTGATTTCTGCCCTTGAAAATAACATTTGTACTCTAGAAAATATCTAACAATACAGTAATATCTACAATACATATTTTATATAGATTAATAAACTTTTAAAATCTAGATTAATAAACTTTGTGCACAGGATAATATATCCAAAGAAATGTATAAACATAACTTAGAATATATGATGAAATAGAAAGTTTTCCTTTAGTAGGAAGCAGGGTCTTACCCATTCCTTAAACACAGGGTGAAATTCTGACAATACACTTATCACAGACGACTATGCTGAACTCTCCTTTAACAATGCCAAAGGCAGCAGTAGGTTTTAACTCAATTTTTCTGGTCCATATTCTTGGGGTCAGGAGTCTAGGTTTAAAACAAGATTGCACTAGATTTGGAGGTATTTCCAATAAATATTTGATTTTGCTCTCAAATACTGTTTGATATAAACATGCTTGATTAACTTGCACAATTTTAAATGGTCCAACTACACCTGTGAGCCCATACAGCAGTAGTTGTCCTAATACTTGAAAGTCTGACCCATTTGAGCATATCAATGGCTCTACTGCATCTGATAAGTACACGACATTCAGCTGAATAACACTGAAAAGCGGTGAGAAGAGCTCTACTCATAACTGCCAATATACCAATAATACAAGCAGTCCAAACTGATTGCAAATTATCAATAAATGTGACTAAAAACAGTATTTCAAACTATGTCCCAAAAGCTATTACTGTAGCTAGAAAGTGGCTAGAATGGAGAGTCACAGCATAAGAACCTAGCATGTAATATATTTGTATTTACCCTAATGCTTCAAAACCTAGCTCTAGGCCATTTTGTCTTTCAAATGTAGATAGAAGGCTGATCCATGCATAATGGTCTTTAATAGTCTAGTCATAGAACACAGGATGCTTTGCTGCTTTAAACATGGAAAAAGGTATTATTCCTACTGTTTGCTTAATGGTTAGTTTTGCTCAGTTTTTTTTCTTTTTCATTTAACTTTGGAAAAGAAAATAATTATCTCTAGTGTTTCTACTCAATACTAAAAGTGTCAGACTCATCTGATGAGTTGACAGAAAGCATCAGTGTTTAGACTGAAGTGTTCACCATCTGTCTGAGGTTGTGGGCCTGACTGCCACTAAAGAAAAGGCATCATAGACAAGGTAAATGATTTTGAAAACTCATTATTTTTGAAAACGCATCATTTTGGATAGCAAGTATAATTTACAATTGTCAAGACTATTATTTACAATTCAACAATTTTAGGTTGGAATCACTATATACACACATATATGCTGTTTCTATAACTTCTCCCGACACTCCTTCAAGCCCAGTTCACTTCCAGTTATTTACACATTTCTAGCATGTAGCCCTGGGCTTGGAATTTATCTTTGATCAGATCATCTTTGATGATTTAAAAACACCAATCTAGATTTGGGATTTTTAAACTTACAAGTGTCTACAGGCTATGAACTCTTTCCGCTCCTTCTGTAAACTCCTACATATACAGACTATGTAATTACAGCCTCAAATCCTCTGAGCTCCAAAGAACTGACAGGTTATTACACCTTCAGACAGATGGAGAGAGGAAGGACCAAGGGAACTGCATGGGCTTGTGAACTACACATTCCCATGATGTCCAGTTACTGATAAAATAACTTTAATTTCTACTTGCCAATGGGAGTGTACATGTCTCAATCTAACCTTTTGGCAACTTCCCGAAAAAATAACTAATATTTGGAATTAGATTTTAGAGGTTCATGGGAAAAGTTGCTGTGCTACATTTCCCTGCCAACCCCACAAACTCCCAGATGCCTCATTGGTAGCTCTGTAGTTTAAAAAGGTACAAGGAAAACAACAGTTCTTTCGCAAATGCCAGGATGAAAACTGCTTTGGTGAATGAAGGACACATCAAGTCTCACACTTCTGCCTTGTGATGGTTCCCTCTCCAGCATTCTTTGTTTCAAGTAGATGTCTCCTCTGGCATTTATTGTTAGGCAGTTTAAGCAGTCTTGGAAAATATTTAATAAGGCTTGTTTGGTCCCTAAGCAAAGACAGAGGTACCTTCAAGGTTTAGAATGATTGCCTTTATTAGGAAACAGGTGAGTAAATATTATGGTTTAAATGAAACTCATTCAGAGTTTCAAACTGGGAAAGGAACCTGCAATGAATTTGCAGAAAAAAAAAATAACAAAATCTGAAAGGGAACATCTGTCATAAATTACATGAATTTCACTCGTTTTTATGAGTGTCATATTTATGTCAGAAGTAATGGAAGATAATTACTGCCTTCTTGGGCACTTGAAAGAAGAAGCAACATAATGGTTTACAAGACACTGTCCTTAATGGAGAGATGATCTAACTTCAGCTCCTTTGGGGGAACAAGGCAAAAAAACCCTAAAATGCACATGAATCACCTCCCTAGACTTCATGCACCTGAAAAAGGCTGTCCTTTCCAGGGTGATCCCTGTACTACCTGGGTCTGCACACTCCCTTTCTCAGAAGGTTGAACCTTTCAAATACAGCTCTGCTCTCAGAGCCGACTGGCACAGGGTATGCTGCAGGGGCACACCACCAGGAGTTCCAAACCATTCCAAATCACACTGGGGCTGTGAAACACAGATCAGCCAGGAATTTTCATCTATGTGGTGAGTGCTGCTGACAACCAGAGAACTGAAACTGAAGAAAAGCTAACAAGCATACTTCTTCCTAAAAATTCCGTATTTGGCACTCTAGTGTACATATATTAACAAGAAAGATACTGGATAGTAAGGTAAGCAAATGAATAAAGGGAACTTGACAATTCCACTATCGGCAGAAGACACTGTGCCAAAATAAAACTGAACTCATGAGAACTTGTTTCGTTGCCAAAGACTTCTACAGGAGTACCAGGGCAGCATCTGAAAAGTCTTGTACTACTGCAACTGTGCCATCCTACAGAACCATAAAGTTACATCCACACCAGTGAAATAGACAGGTCTTGAACTGTCCTCAGGCATCAGTTCCACCTGGAATGGAATAACTCACAGCTAAGTTTTTAAGCTCCCCTCTAAAAAAAAGGATGCTTATATTCAAACTCCTAAGTAGGAACATTAACTCATCTTAATTAACACCTTTATTGGCACCCAGAACTATTTGGGAGACAGTAAGCTGGCCCAAATCAAAACCACAGTAGGGACCATTAATGAGCTCAAGTGCCAGTGGATGGTATCTGGCATTGCACTGTTTGTTAGCAGAAGGCCAATCTGTGTGGGACAGCTTAGTCAAGGGAATTATTAATACCCTTCTACCAGGACACTGGGTTTGCTAGACTTTGAAAAGCAAGTGAAAATAAGCTTTGCATGCCTGCAAAACATCTAGAGAAATGAGAGGACAATCTACTGCACCTAGTGATCCCAAGCATTCAATTTCCAGCAGCAGCACAGAGGACACTGTGTCAGCAGTCATTAGAGCTAGTGGATTTAATTTAGCTCTTGTTCAGTATATTGCTGAAGACTCTGAAATGATTTTATTTAAATAAAAAAGTCCAATTATTAAACTGCCTTTATACTTGAGTGCTTTTGCATTTCGAGTTTTGTACAGTGCTTTCAAGTTCTGAGATGAAAAGAAATAAAAGTTGTATCTTTATGAATCTCTTGGAGGCACCAGTGAGAGCTACTTTATATAAAAATGAAATTAGGTGCCTGGTAGGGATAAATTTCAGATCATTATTCCTTGTAACCTAGCCTAGTATGAACCTTGATGCTGGAAAGCATTAATGAAAAAGATTCAAATTATTAAATTCATTCACGTTAGCACTATCTTCATTGATACTCTTGAAAGATTATGATT
The DNA here is from genome assembly GCA_013397075.1 of Rhabdornis inornatus. NCBI lineage: Eukaryota > Metazoa > Chordata > Aves > Passeriformes > Rhabdornithidae > Rhabdornis > Rhabdornis inornatus. Next base: position 2,332,751 of record VWZS01009562.1, read on the forward strand.
TTGAAAAGCAAAATGACTTTTCAGTTAGATTAAATCTCAAAATCTGTATCATTAATACTAGCTTCTATGCCAAATATGAAACAGACTAAAACTTTAATTTTGCTGTACAGCTTCACAGATCAAACCCTTTCAGATCAAAACTGAAATTCTAAGTTTGAAAACTCACATAAAAATAAGCCCCAAAATACAATTAGATTTCAATTAGGTTTAAATTTGTCTTTGGTAAAACTGTCATTAGGAGATGTCTTAAGAATATTTCTGATAGTAATATTTATCCACATTAAAACAAACACACGATGGTCCTACATGTTATTTAAACAGAGGAACACCACAGGAAGAGAGAAAAGAATTCAGATCCTGAAGGCTTCCCAAGTTACTGTGGACTTGGAAAGCCTTCAGAGATCTCCCTTTGAGATTTACAAAGATGGCTGGCAATACCTTCAGTTCCAAGTATCCTGAAAGAATGCTTTGGCCTCCCACTTCAGAAGTTAAAACTGGTTTTACAAAAGTAATGTATTTAAAAAAACCTACTACAAACAAGAACATTGCACAACAAAAAATAAACTACCTAAACAGCAATAAAAAAGCCCAACCCCAAATGTCCTTAAGTCTTTACCTGGAATTCCAACCCACAGAAAGGAGAAGGAAGATGGAAAGAGGGACAAAAACTCCTTCCTAATGTGTAGCATATTTTAGGTGATTTTTTAGAGGCTTTTCTGACTTATGCAGCTTTAGAACTTTTCAAACAGATGTAGGGCTAAGAAAACTAGCACTGATTTTATTAAGGCTTTTTGTAATTCCTAGGTTCTGCTCCCCTCTGTGCCAGCCACACAAACTACGCACCAGCCCAGTACAGCAGCTATCGAGGCTGATTTGAGGGATCTCCCCTGTTCACTTTTAACTCTTCTGTTGTGTATGAAAATTCATATTGTCAAAACAAATATTTTTTAATAGTAGGATTTTTACATTAATCATATGCAATTTTAAATTTCTTATATAATACAGCTCCAAATCTTTGAAATCTGTTGTGAAAGACAGAATGTTCACTGACTAGATCAGAAAGGTTACCTGCAGCATTCATACATATGTACACAGACATTTCCAAGCAAGCCCAGAATAAAATGCCTTCAAGCCTGGGAGTCCACTAGCCAAAAGAAAGACCACCTTTTTAGTAAGGCAAAGGACCTTACAGCCTCCAAGTTATGTCTATCATGTAGACATATCTTTTTATCAAATGCTAGTGCAGATATTTAGAAGAGTCCATCCTTGTTAATTACAGATGTACAATAAATTCCTGATGCAAACAGGAGAAAGTCTGAAGTGACTCTTTTTTCCATAATTATTAATTTAAAGCTTCTAAGACTCTAAAAAAGATTGGCATTGTAATATTTAAGAAGACATCCCACACCTTGGTAGAGTTCATTTATTACCTGATGGTACTTCTTCAGTATATTGTGCATTTCTGCTACATCTTCACTTGTTATCGTTTTGATGATATATCTTTTGTCGTAAGATGTATGAAAGCGGGCACCACTGCGTGCTTGGGAATCATTGGCAAGGGGTGCACTTCTTGTCAATGAATTCTGTCAATTGATTTAAAACAAAAAAAGCATAAAGTCAGACAGAAGTATGTAACATTTACTTAGATCAAATGTATTCACATATTCACAGACAACATTATCTTGAGAAAACCCTTCAAAAATATTCTGAGAAGAAAAGCATGTTTGAGGAGGAAGGTATTGCTCATCAGTGGTTCAAAACCCATCCTCAACATTTAATGAGAATTTATTGGACATTGATACATACATATCATCAGCTTTGGGGAAGAAAACATACAGTAATTAAAAATCCAGAAGGAACAGCGTTACACCACAATCATTATAAACAGAGGATTCATCCACAGTCATAGCTGAACACTAGCAGGATTTGCTCTTGAGACAGTGTTATCTGGCACATAACCAAGACCACAGTTACATTTCTGAGTTCTAGTACCAGAACTGTTCCAATGATTTCATATCTAGAATTAAGCAAATAATATTGTACAATACCTCTTTTTGTAAAATAAGCATACCTCTATACTGTCTCAAGAGGAGAAAATTAGTTAATGACTGTATAGCATTTAGAAGAGAGCTGAAGGACTATTTTTAGAGTGAAGTTTAAAATTACTGATGCTTCAACAGAAGCAAGAGAAGCTCTCTTGTTTTTTTCAGAGAACAAGTACTATTTAGGTTACATTTCTTTATATTTATAAAAACAAACAAAAAAATTAGACTAAGTACAGCAACTTCTTTTTGCTGGAAACATCTTTCTTTACCAATAAGAACTTATGACAATTGTTATATACTTGAATTGCACTAAAAAGAAAAAAAGTAGTAACAGCAGCAACACAGTCATGAGAAAACAACGTTTTGGACTTCTTGTGTATTTCTATAAATATGGACATACTCTGAAAAGGTTAAACAAGTTAATTATAGACTACTGGAACACTTCTATGTTTATGAAACAAACTTGCAGTAACCATCTGGTATATTCCTACTTGTAGGAGAAAACCCCAGCTCCTGCTACCCTTCCTCATTGTACCATGATGCACAAACATCTCATGTTAAAGTGAAATATACCTCCCCTCTTTCCACATTCACATAGCATAATGTTCTTCCTGCTAGGCGAAAAGACATTTTACTTTCAAAGATAATTTAAATAAAATTTTATATATAAATGCAAACATTGCAGACTCGTAAACAGCAAAAGTTCAGCTCCAACACTTACAGAATGAATGTTTGTGTGGTGCGTTAAAGCACCATGAACTAAGTCACAAAACAGATTTGCTCTAGAAGAATGATGATGCTTTGAGACATACATTACCAATACACTTCATCTACCACACTCAAGCACCAAACCCACACAGTTTTATTTTTGTAGGACCCGTGTTTTATTTGAAGGTTTTAACTCTTTTTAAATCTGTTCACATGCTCTATGGATTTCAGCAGGAGCTGGACATGCAGATTCAACCCCTGTGACAGAAGGTCAGTAATTGTTATGAAGTAACAACCTCAACCAAGAAATTAGGGTTACTATATACCCCAATTTAAGAAGACACTTGAACATATACAATTATGTCTCTGTATTTTGGAGATCCATTGATTTCAATAGGCCTTCAAGCATTGTTTAATTTATCCCAACTGTGGGGTGCTCTCTGGAATCAATTTAACATGAAATAAAACCATTTTCCCACAAGGTTACTTAGTTCAACAGAAATACTCAGGAGTAGCAGGAATAATAGTAAATCACCTAAAAGCACACAGCTCTACAAGGGCTTGTTAGAATGACAACCTTAATTATGACATGTAGAAGAAATAAATCTTTTGCACTTCTTTCTGCATATTTCTAGGCTTGTACAATAAACCAGAATAATTACTGATGTCTATGATAAAAAGTGACATCTTTCTCTATTACCCTCTCTACTCAATAATGAAAGAAAGGATGTGGGTGCTCCTCCAAGATTTATAAATCAACAATTTTTCTAGACTAATCAGAAGAGACACACCACTGCAGACATTGCAGTTCCTTCTCTGCACTGATTTTTGGACAGTTAATTTTAACTAATATAAGTCCTGATACACCATCACCCAACATGCTATTGAAAATAGTAGAGAATTCAAGTTTACAGCAGTTTTCTTTGCCTGTTTTCAGATTTTTTCTGTTAAAATTAATTTCCCACTGCTCCACCACTGAAAAGTTTTTATGCACTTGACTGAAGTCTATTCAAGGAAACAAGTATTATAAACTGATTAAGTTTTCTTAATGCTACATTTGATACCAGTATGCCATTAATATGTCAGACTGAATTGAGGAGGTAGTGGTAGAAAACTTTTGTGGCTCTACAGTCAGAACTTGGTTTTGTTTCCAGGCCTATATTTAATAGTCCAAGATGAAGAGCTGAAAATAGAAGTTAAAATAAAAATAAAAAGTACAAATTCTGTTGCCTTCATCACACATTGAAAATATGATTTAATGTAACAATTATTTTTAATTAAAAAAAAAGTAAATGCACGGGTAACCATTAAGTATACGTAGTGAATTAAACTACTGCTAAGTTATTAGGCTATAATTCAGTTAGTAATAATAACAGCTACTGAGTAATTACTTGTTATTGTCCCCAGCAGAAAAGGGTACATTATTCTGAGGTTAACTATTGCAATAAAGCAGTAACCACATTATACTGAATGTATTTTTCCCACAGAACTCTAGTCTTCAGACTGTACTCCATATAACATAAACCCCGAAAGCAATTAACCTGGCAGGAGACTTAAGTTGTTTAGCTATAGAAAGCTGCAAAAGAGAGTATTGGCTAGTTGGCCACTGAACATCTGAAGGAGGAGAAGAAGGAAAATGTGAAGCACATGAACTCAAAGTTTCAAGTACTCCTAAGGTGTATTTTCATGAAAAGATTTTCATATTTGAGTGAAATACAGGCCTCGGTTGTACTGGGTATGAAAGAGATGCTAACTGACTGGACATCAGAAAATGTGATGCCCATCTACAAGAACATCCAGAAGGAAGATGACCTCTGTGCCAGGGAAGGTCATGGAGCAGATCCTCTTGAGAGCCATCACATGTGCAGGACAACCAGTGAAATCAGGCCCAGCCAGCACAGGTTTGTGAAAGGCAGATCCTGCTTGACTGACCTGATCTCCTTTTCTATAAGATGACACACTTAACGGATGAGTGAAAGGCTCTGGATGTGCCCACCTGGACTTTTTATTAAAGCCTTGGGCACCATTTCCCACAGCATCTCCTGCAGAAGCTGACTGCTCATGGCTTGGCCATGGCTGCTCTGCTGGATGCACAGAGAACTGTTGGGATGGCCGGGCCCAGAGGGTGCTGCAGAATGGAATTACATCCAGTGCTGCTCCCCAGGGCTCAGTGCTGGGACCAGTTCTGTTTAATATCTTTATCAATGATCCACGTGAGGGGATGGAGGACACCCTCAGTGAGTTTGCAGACACACTGAGCTGGGTGGGAGTGTTGATCTGCTGGAGGGCAGGAAGGCTCTGCAGGGGGATCTGGACAGGCTGCATTGATGGGGAGAGGCCAGAGGTCTGAGGTTCAGCAAGGCCAAGTGCTTGTGCCTGCTCCTGCCCTTGGGTCACAACAACCCCTGCACTGCTACAGGCTGGGGCAGAGTGCCTGGAAAGATGCAAGCTGGAAAAGGTCTGGGGGATGCTGGTCAACAGCAGCTGAACATGAGCCAGTGAGTGCCCAGGTGGCCAAGAAGAGCATAATGGCATCCTGGCCTGGATCAGCAGCAGTGTGGCCAGCAGGACCAGGGCAGTGCCCATCCCCCTGTACTCAGCCCTGGTGAGGCCACACCTCAAATCCTGGGTTCAGTTCTGGGCCCCTCAATCCAGGAAGGACATTGAGGTGCTGGAGAGAGTTCAGGGAAGGGCAATGGAGCTGGGGAAGGGTCTGGAGCACAAGCCTGATGAGGAGCAGCTGAGGGAGCTGGGGGTGTTTAGCCTGGAGAAAAGGAGGCTCAGAAGAAACCTTATTGCTCTCTATAACTACCTGAAAGAAAGTTGCTTCCAGGTGAGAGTCAGTCTCTTCTCCCAGGTAACAAGCAAAAGGACAAGAGGAAATGGCCTTAAGTTGCCTTCATCTAACAGATCCCTGTTTTTCCAGCAGCAGCAGCTTTCCCCCCCCCCAATGAAAATTTATTCTGCTTGATTGCTAACTGTAATGAAAGTCAATTTGCAAATACAACTATCATACAAAAAAATGATGCTAACAAGAGAATATAATATATCTCTAGATAATTATTTCACTGCACTTTACTTTTTCTTAATGTTTTAATGGGCTACAAATAGTGATGCATTTATTTTTTAGTACATGGCTATTTTATTAGTAGTTATGTATATCAAGATTAATTAAGAATGGACATAGCTATCATTTTACCACATGCATATTAATTTGTCAGAATAAACCAACCAACTTTATGCTAAGCAGCATCTTTCCACACATGCACAGATAACCTAAGTGCCCTCTCTACAATAGTTTGTCTCTAGTAATAAATTAAGATCAGATGTTTAATCATTAAACACGTTTAAATAAAAAACAACCTCTAATTAAACAACCTCTGACACTTTATTTTTAGTAACTCCCCACTCTTGTGATAGCTCTCTCAATACAATGCACTTTTCAGATACAGAATGTAGTTACTTTGAACTTGAAAAGCATGTGGTATATGGAAGACATTTAATATTACTATTTTCTGTATACTTGCCCATATATCCATTATACTTTTTCTATATACTTGCCCAAGTTTGCTAAATAAGTGTGGTTTAAATAGCAGAAAAAATAAATCTAATTATATCATATTGTGCAGATTACTGGTAATTCCCACTTTCTTGTGTTGATAAATACACAGTTGAGTTTTGTATGCATATTATTTTGTTTGTAATAGTTAATTCTCACTTCTGTGAACAGAGAAAATTTCAAATTCCTTCTAAAGTTAAGCTTCCAGGTACCTTGCAAAATACCCTGTCTCTCAACTATACTAGTTATACTTGTTTATAGATAGAAATCAGTCTTCAGTAAAATACATCTACTGTTGCCTGGTGATGACAACAACGAATCTTTAAGGAGAGAGATGACAAGAACTGGCTTGCACTGGCAAATCATCATTAACAAGATCAAAAAACAGCTTCACTGAAAGGATCAAACTAGGAGATTTTAGGGGCTTCAAAGAGGAAACTACATGGCTTTTAAAATCCATTATGATTCTCCCCTTTTGATGTAGGTGAAGCTAACTTACCTGTTGGACTCAGACTGTCCAGGCATCTCTTGGAGCCAAATACTAACAAGTTAATAGTACATGTTTTGGACTTTGAAGAGATTTTTCATTAGAAAACGTTTCTTTTGTAAGTTAAGACACAGAATGGCCAAGAAGGTCCTGCACTTCAGTCACTCTGAAGCACAGACATTAGAAAACCTATAACTAGTAAGAAATATCAGAAACACCACATGTGGTATCAAATTTCACTTTTAAGTTACACTTTAGATATATCCAGATAAGTTAACAAGTTTAACTTACTCTGGGGTTATCTTATGCAAGTTTTTAATTCAATGAACTTTATCTTAAGGCAGACAATAATAACAAAGTTATGCAGTCAAGCTCATTAGACAGACTAAAAATACATATTTATTTGAATTGTACTGCTCTGTTGTTCAGAGAGCTATTGGTCACTGTATAGAGTTCTCTTACTGTTGAACGCAGTTTTGAGCTATACATGGTAGCTTCTGGGATCCAGACAGCTTTTGCCAGAACACATAGATAAGTTTCAGTGATGATTTGTACAAAAAGTAAGAAAGATAAGTTGCACTGTAGACATCTGTGCACAAATTCCTCAGAAGCAAAGCTGATTGAACCTGCCTAAAGAGAGCAGTGTAGTGCTTTTCCTCTGCTTGAATCCAGCAGTAAATTCAGTTAAGAGAGACCCACTGGGGTCCCTGGCAGCAGTATCTCCTCCTTAAGTGGGGCATCTCTAGTGGACTAGGGAGGAAATAAATAATGAAACTAAAGCATCTCCCTTTTCCAAAAGGAAAATATAAACAGTGTTGAGGGATGGGGAAAGGAGAGATGCAGAGAAGGGAGATCATGGCAAATACCAGATTGAATTCACTCTGGCTCTGCTTCTTAATTAGGGGGAGACTAAGTAGAATACGAACAGATGGGAAATGAGCCACTCCTCACTTAGCACAGACAGATCTATGAGCCACAAAGCCAGAACAGGGAGGATATTCTTCAGATGGAGACAAAAAAATGCCCAACTCTTACCCTCCAAGAGACACAGGTTTGATGCTCTTGTACCATCACTTACTGCTAGGACACAGCTCTCCCCTGACGTGCCAGGAGCCAGCAGAGCACGTCTCTAGCTGTAGAACATTGGAGGTATTAGCCCCATTAAGTTAATAAAAATCAGCTGCTTATACAATGGCATTAGTGAGCTCAAAATTCAAAGAAGTAAGGGTCAGACTGCCCTGTCCTCTTCAGATTTTCCCAGCCTTCTCCAACTCTTCCACGGTGTGCCTTGGATCTCTGGCACAATTAAAACATCTGTCAGCCAGGCATACCCTGTTCCACTTAACAGCTTCACTTAGCAACTCACTGCAAGTCTCCTGCTCTGAGTGTGCGTGTTCTGCCAATTCCCCATTCACTTCTCATTTGTGAAGTTTTAATCTTGTGCCTGCTGGCTTTTTGGTCTCAGGAGAAAGAAAAGGTTTTGTACTTTTAAAGTGTGAATACTTTCATGAGGTCACTTAAAGACTACACTAAATTACTTGTGTAATTACTTATACAACTGAAGACACATTTAACATGCCAAGCTCACAGATACCTCTACTAGATACCTTTCTCCATACATTCCCCTCTTTTCCAAATAGTTTCCCTCTGACAAGTCACTGTCTGGAAGCTTAAGTGCCCTTACATATATGAATATTAAAAAAAAATTATCACCAATACTTCATTGACTAGCAGGCAACTAGAAATATTAATTTGATTTTCAGTGCTGAGAAGCTACAAATCACAAAGAATTTGCCCCATACACAAAATTAATTTCTGAGAAAATAATAAAAGTAAAAAAGAAAAAAAGAAGCTTTAAATATAAATTACTAAAAGCTACACAATTTACTAGCACTTAACTTCCCAGAGAGCTCTCAAGAAAAAAAGTTAATCAGCACACCTAAATTACATGCCATAATTTCACCCAAGAACAGCATATTCTTTAGCAAATTACCTGAAAGGTTGTTTAATTTCATGATAGACCCACTCTCTCTCCTCTTTCCCAAACTCTCAGCAATCTGCACAGAGTTTTATTTCCTACAATAAACACGCATCAGGTAAGGAAAAAGGTGCTTTTTTCCATAGGCGCTTTTAGGACCTGATCCACAATTCTTTGACATTCACAGGAGCTTCTTCTGGAGATTTCAACAAAATTTCATAAACTAGAATCCCATGAGAAGCTATTTCATTTCACCCAGCACTTCCTAAACTGAACTCCAATCTCTACTTCTGGATTAGGTAAATTCCAGAAAGGCAGTCGTCATTTTTTCTCTCTTCAAAAGACCAAGGTTCACCACTGCAGTTTTTCTACTATTTAGCCTTTTATGTTGCTGGAAAGGTGAGTCTAATTTTGAATTTTAATTATTTCCTTCTCTGGTCATTCATATTTATTTTACTCCTGAAACACCTAGTATTCTTCTGCAAAGATACTCATATACTTCTTAACTCCAATTTTTGCAAAAGCAGCAGGTCAGACTCTGTCACTCCCAACCAAATGGCATTCTTTATGTCCTTAAATTCCTTTGACACTTTTCCAGTATTTTTTCTACATCCAAATTTCAACTTCCTTTTTTAAAAGATTACTAGCATCAAAACTATACATAGTATTAGCTTCAGGTATAAAATAAGCAGATGTCAAAAAGAAGTTAGAACTCTTTCTGATCTTAGTTTATGCCTTCTAATTTATCCACCCTAAGGTCCAGTTAGTCCTTCTAGTCTGAAGGTCCCCCGGTGCTAAACTCTTTTCCTCTTGTTTCTTCTCAGAGCTACTATCTCCCTGAACACCGCCCTCATCTCTGTAGTTCTACACTCCTTTTTTAATCATATAAGTATTACATCTCACTATATTAAAAGGATCTCATTTGGACAGGAAACGAATGCCAGGTGATCAAAGTGGATTTTGTACAAAATCTTTGACTTTATTCTGCTTCAACATTTGAATGGATTTTGCATCCTCTGCACGATTTCACTACAAGAAGTGTCAGTTGCTCATTGACAACTAAATTTTGACTGCTGCCATTTAATTATCCATTATTTATATAATTTTTGATTTTTTTATTATAAAGCTCTTCAATAATTAGCATTTTAAAAATCCAAGACACAAAATATCAAGGCAAATATTTTGTAAGAAGCATTCTCAAGAGTCCTTAGAAGCCAGCTAAAACATTACCTAATGCTTTATCCTTTGGAAATCTATTTTTACTTTGCACATTGGTCAATAGAAATAGCAAGCTATTGTAATTAAATAATAATAACAATATGACTCATAATGTTAGCTATATCAATAGCAGATATTAAAAAAAACCAAGCTAATTTCCAGAAAGGCTTTGATTATTTCTAAGAGTAACCAGTTAAGCTTGTTTGGAGCTATTTTATATTGAAACTATTTTTGTGAAAAAAACACATGGAGCAAAGCCACTGAAGTACAGGAAGAACTTGTCCCCCATCTCACACCATAACTGCAAGCTATATTTATAACTGGCAAAGTATTGCCCCCCTCTTCAAAGACAAACTGCTGGTGAGACTCTTCTTCCTCTGCCCACTTTGCTTAAAATGTTCACAGCGTGAATTTTTATCTCCACAGTGGGAGGCCAAGGATTAGCCCCAGTCTCCAAGAGGGTGGAGAGATTTAAAGGTCAATTTAATTAGCTCATTCTAATCTCTCGCACGCCTAATGTAAATGTCATTGTTTTCTAACTGCTACTTTAGCAGACAAGATTGTATTTTAGAAACTTTGAACACATGAACTATGTGTTGGATGTAATACAAATACTCTGTGTAACTAATTTAAAAAGGGAGCCTAATAAAAATTGCCATTGAGTCAGAGCTTTTCCTAAGAAAGAGAAAAAGGGCAATAGGAAAATTCTGGTGGTAAAGCACAGAGAGCTTTAGAAGAACAGCAATCTTTCAAACTGACTGGCTTAATAGCTTCTCATTGATTTAAATCTCCCCCATTTCATGACGTCTGGACAAAGGCAAACAACGGTTTCTGGTGCTGTGATCTCATCCTAAAGCTGTGGAAAACTAAAATGAGCTTCACAACCTCAACATACCCTACAGACAAATCAGATCACATCCCAGACTATTTAAGAGTGCCTCTGGGCAAGCTTTGCATGAACGAATAGGCAAAAACAAGTGCACAGATGATGCTCTGTGATGGCTGAAATCATAGGTCAGTGGAAAAGCCTGGCAGTGGCTCATGGCTGTTGGAGGATGATGTAGACACAGTCTGGCTGTTCTTCTGCAGAAGTCACAGTGTTGCTCTCTGGCCCAGGCACAGCTTCCCAACAAGGCAAACCTGGAGCTCCCCCCCAACCTCTTTGCTGTTTTTTTATAGGACCTCAGGAATCATGGGTATGGAAATTAGACCAGGATTACTGATTAAGACATTGGAGAGACAGTGTCATACAACTGACATAGATGCTCTGATGTTATTTGCTGTAATTTGAAACAAGTAGCCCACTTCTGAGATGATTTTCAGGACAGTGTTTTGTCAGTGACTTGTAGAAGGAAGAAAGGCAAAACACTAATGTTTTTTTAACAACAGAAGCACCAAACCCCGAGATGTCTGGGTTGTCATACAGGGACAGGTAGGGATGATTTTTTGGGTCTCTTTTGTATGGTGACACTGTGCATTCTTGCCATTAAGCAGGTGCTTATCTGGAAATCCTGTTGTGGAAGCATGGCCACAACAGGCAGCACTAATCTCTGACACTGGAAGGTGTGTAAGGAGTCTGACATGGAGAAAAGCATACCTGAGCTACCAGTAACGTACACTACAAGCACATTCAGGGGTGTAACCTCCCATGCCTTTGCCAGATATATAGAAAATTTTGCATGATGATTTCTTGTCAACTCATAAGCATGGCTCTTAAAAGGCCTATGGTGAATGTCATGGGACCTCCTAGAGACAAAAACAGGACACCACTGGTCCTGTGCTGCACCCATCAAAAATATGGAGCTTCTTCTATGATCTCATTAAGACGTGGATGTACACACGGATGAACATTCATAAAAAAATTGCATTCAGATGGTGATTACTATGGCGAAAGCTGTGAAAAACTTTGACAGAGAAAGGAGAAACATGAACTTTTTCTTTTTTGCATTGAGCTATCCTTCCAGGAGAAAGGTTATGGGTTCCTTGACTTTGTTGAATAAAAGTTAATGAATAAAACATGAAGGTCTTTCCTAAATCAAGTTATCCTATTGGGACCGTAGATCTGGATTTGGAGCTGTCAGCTTAAGGCACGCAGCTGCTTTGGAAGGAGTTAGGGCTCTTTTGCTGGGAGCCTTTTCCCTTTAGTCCTGCAAAGCTTGGCTTGAAGCCTTCCTTTCAATAGCTATGTCTGTAAGAACTGGGGGAGTACCTACCAGTTTGTTCTTTTGATGTTGCCAGCACATGCTAAATTACTATTTTCCAGTTTGAATGCCTGGTTGTGAATGATACTCAGTTTAGGCAAGGAACAGCCAAAAGCAAGGCAAATTAAATGTTTTCTAGGGAATACTGAGAGAAACCAGAAGTTAGAATTTCTGTTGCCATATGTACTAAGGTTAAGTCCCACCATCACTAAATTACTATTTGGGCTGACACTTCAGGCAATGAATCTTAGAACATTAGATTTAGATTGCAAACTACATTTTTTACATGCTGGAAAGATTACAAGCAGCAGAGGTTTTGTTACTACACCTGGTTCAACACTTTACTACCACCACTGCCTACACTCATGTCAAACAAGGTGTCAGCAGTTCTGAATGTCTTGGGGTCAATATCCATTTGGGATCCACAAACTGTATACTCTGCTATAGGAATCTCATCTGACACATGAGCCCAGGAAATTTTCATGCACTGACAGACTTACCATGCTAAAATAAAATGACTAGCACTGGTATTTTCTTTACAAGACAGTTCTTGTTTTGACAATTTTAATGCACTTTTTGGAATTAACTGAAGAGATTGTCTTAGCAATAAGCTCCAACTCCTAACATAGTTGTTGCTGACCTTACTGTCTGTAGTTTGATGCTAGAGGTGGCTTGTTCTTTCCCAAAACAAAGGCCAAGAAATACAAGCATGAATTTCAGTGCAGAATCACCAGCTGAGAGCTCTGATTAGTACTTGTTTGTCTGAAGAAACATATAATCTTGGATTGAAAAGTACTTTTTAAGTTCTTAAGATGATGTCTTAGGACCAGATAAGTCATGTAAAATTAACAAAAATATTTAGAGATTGATAGAAATTTTGATGCTCTAAAGTTTAGATACCTCAGAAGAAAATTATATCGAAGGCTGACATCTAAAAAATAAGCCTAGAATTTGCATTGTTTTCCTGATGCCTTGTTATGAATCTGGACTACAAATCCTTCTGCATAGAAAGCTCTGGGAGATACTGAAAAGTCTCCTTAACATCCTTATCAGAAGAAGTTAAAGATACTGAGCTTATATGGTTTGTTATTAGGGAAAATGCTTAAAAGCAAGAATTCTCATTAATTATTTTAGACTTCAATCTTTATATGGAAAAACACGTAGAGAAATATCAAACATAGGTAAATTAAAAAGAACTTACAGAACCATCTGCTAAAAGTTCTTGATGAATTATTTGTCCTGTAGAAACAGACAATCTCTACAAACTGCTCCTGCAGACAGGAAAAGTTAGATCTGAGCCTGTCTCCTATTACACCAAGTACTAAAACTTCAAGGGAAGCCAATTGTGCTCTCCTTCATCCCCAGCAGAAGGCTCATTAGGTACACTGGGACACTGGTGCCCTCTGGTATGAGCAATTGTACTTTACTGGGCAAGAACCCAGTCTTGCTCTTTTGCCTAGCAGAATCCAGATGTAGGATTCAGCAATAACTTTAAGCAAGAACAGATGTGTTGGAGCACAGTAAAAAAAGTTTCCCTTCCCAGAGCAACAGCAGCAGAAGCATTTGTAACAGTAGTAGATCCTGTTTTTCTACAGATTGTTGGGGGGTGTTAGGTGAATTGTCTGCCAGTTAATCTCTCATAATTTTGCAGTTTACAGAAGTTAACCCTGTAATTCTTCTAACAGAACTCTACTCTTGGATTTTCTAAGATAACAAAGTATGTCAACTGACTGGAGAAGAAACCCTGAAGAAAAACAGCTATCCCATTATTTGGGTGGGGAGGGGGTGGGTGGGTAGAAATCTTTCTGTAGATTAACCTTTACAGTCTCTAAAGCTGAGGGGGAATGCAGAAATTAAAATTAATTTAGTGCTTAGTGAGGGACTCTACAATATCTGTTTTCTAATCTATTTTTTTCTTTTCTACTATAAACAGTTAAAGCTCTCAAGTATTCTCCTGTGACTATTAGAAGGATTCTTTTTCAATTAAACAAGAAAACACTAACAAAAATACATAATTTACCCTATCAAGGCAAAAATCTGTCATTATTTAATGCTCTGGCTTTTGGAATTATTTTGACACTTAAACTTTCTTGTGACATCCAACAGTACAAAGCAAAACCATAGTCTCTTTCCCTTTGATAATTTATAGCCTTTGTAAGTGGTTAAAAATGGTTTTAAAGTTTTTCCATCATTCAAATGCAATTTTGATTCATACTGACTGATCATCACTTGTGCTTCCCCTTTTAAGAAAAAACAGCCAGACCAGTTTTTAATTCAATGCAGTAACTGTTTTACATTTTTTTTAATATAAGAACAAAGTCTCTTAACTTAGATTAAAGACTTCTTTTATTATAAGAAGTTTGTATGGGCAATCTCTGAAGGAAACTCAGAGATTTCACTAACTTCCTATTTTCTATGCTGCTATTATGAAGCATGAATGACAAAAAAGTCCACACTCAGTATTAGCAACCAAACATGTATGTCCACAAAACTTCAATCCCAGTTCAGTGCTAAATGTCTCTTGGAGATGCCCAACTAGCCATGAAATATAGATAGATGCAGGACAGATTACCAAAAACATCTCAAAAAAGGGAGTTGCTTTGTGTCATGTGAAGGGAGTTCATTCCAGGAAGTGAAATTGCATTACTAGAAAAGGCTTCCTGCAAGGCATGAATCATATACAGTTTAAGGAATTCCTCTGACTCCTAAGTCAAGACAACTTGTAGGAAAAAACCATGTACTTGTGAGATTTGAATCTCTCTTCAGAGACAAAAAGATCTCTGCAAGACAAATTTCATATATTAATTATTCCACATGTGAACTAAGTCTAACTCTATGTGTTAAGCAATCCACAAAATTACTACAAAATGAGAAAGACAATCTAAAGAATTAAAATTACTACAGCCCACTATTTAGAGCATATACTACCAATTTTTTTCATGAGGTTGTTTTTTGAGTGCTTACTCATAAGGAAGGACTATTTGCCCTCTGGAACAACTCATCAAGGATATCAGCAGAACATCCTGAAAACAAAGGCATTTAAAATGAATGTTCTTTGAGACTGTGACTGATGTGTCTGACTAATGAACAAGGTAATTGGGTTTATTTATCTAAACCAGTCCTTTCTGGCTCAATAATGGGAATGACATTGTTCACAGCTGACTAGGACTCCCTCCCTGAAAATCATAATATAAGAAAAGCTATCAGAGAAAGTAACTTGGTATTTCTTCCATAAGGTTTCCTTTACATCTACACTGCAAATTATTTTTCAATTTCAGGTTTGATTCTGAGTATAAGACAATCATTTTAACCAATAATAATCGAAATAACTCCCTTGAAGATAAAGGTTATCTGAAAAAAAGTATATATAGTGAAACTCCCTTTGTCAAATTAGATTTCCTTTTTAAATCACAGAGACTGTAACATTAAAATGAAAGCAACTTCTACTTTTAATAGGAATAATCTCTACCTTACATGCAGGGAAACAGATTTTCTTTATGTTTAGTTCTGTAAAAATAATTTAATTTTGAAAGCAAATTCAAAATACATTAATACTTTGAGCATTTAATTTCTTTTCTTTTTAATCAGATTAGTCCAGGAGAAAAAATTCCGAGTGATAAATTGCTTGGGCTGAGGAAAAAAGCAATAGTGAAGGCAGACATTGTCTCCCTTTAAGTTAAAATTAACTATCTTCTGTTTTTCACTAAATATGCTTTAAATACTAAAAACCACGAGATTATTTTTCTAATACATAATTTTGTTGTATCAAAAAACAGGATGTAGTTACATGTTCTTATTTTGGATTGCTGATTGGTTACATTACCAAAACACATAGCTATAAATAAGTATTTTTGGTTTTAATCTGAAAATACAGACAGTTTATCCAGTGACAGTTCCTTAATGATGTTTTATCACTGTTATCATTAATAAATCCAAACAGCAGTGTAACATAGTTACAACAGGAATTTCTGTTGCAGAACAGCAGTGCAGAGGGAAACATTTCACACTGTTGTGGAATGGAGCATTTTTGATCATGCCAAGTTTGCCAGTTTTAATTCACTATAGCATCTTGAGTCTAACATTTACTGAACTCTATCTTCCATTGTCTAGTACTAACAAAAGCCCATGTTCTAAAGACAACAAGCATGAGTTGACATCACAATTTTAAGAGCAATCACATCTTCCTTCTTTGACACTCATCCTTCTCCTTTGTCAACAAAAATGAGATCTTCATATAGAAGGATCAAGTAACTTCTCAAGCAATAGAACCCTTCTTGGTCCATCAGCAGAACTGAACCAGGAATGCAATTTGATGTATCTGTTTAAACTGCTGGCCTCAGTCTTGGTTTTAAACCAAGGATCATGAAAAATCATGGAACACAATCATGACAGCTCTGCCAAAATAAACCAACAATCCTCTTCTTCACTGACTGGCAAAGTGTCTTAGCAAGGTTACAGTGGCTGTAAACTGAGATTCATAACCTAATCTCCATCTAAACCCCTGCACATTTTAATCCACCTGTGCACTTCTAACACATTGCTGGGTCCCAAAAAGGGACAAACTGGTAAAAAGGATTGTTGAAGGACTCAGATATACAACATTCAGTTTGCTCCACTGGCAAGAATGGAAGTGTTATCATACAAATGCATTTTGTACCATTTGTTTAGCTACTTAAAATCATTTCTTAAAAATTCTCTTAATATATCTTAGTGATGTTATAAATATAACTGCAGCTCACATGAAAACAGCTTAAAAAAGCAAAAGAGTATGAGAGGAAGCAGTACTGGGTTCCACAGCAAGCATTCTTTAGGACAGGACATCTTGCAGTGTGACCGCAGAAGGAATTATCCCTGTGACTGACACGCTGTGCATTAGGAACTGTTAATGGAAAAGGGAACTGTCCATGAGAACTGGCAAATCAGGCTGAAGCAGAGTTCAAGGACTTTCTTTTGCAAAGGCAGAAAGAAACTGACTGCATGGAACAACTCTGCCAAATCTAGAGCAATTTCTTGGTTTGCTATATCTGCTTTACACAAGCAATTTGTTTCCAGATCCCCTTAACAACAGGAAAATGAGAGATGATGAAGTAGGATGAAGCTGGCAGGCCACAGGTCACTCTTCTAACCAAAAAGAGAATGAGAGGGGGGAAAAAAANCTGTGGTCATTTCAGAAACCACATCTCATACAGACAGAACATCAAAGCAACTGTTATCTAAGTGACTCAGCTGAATATAGAATCTCTTGCCAGAAGTGTCCAGACATTATTTGTCCTCCTTACTGCAAGAGGTATTACCCTGCAGCTTCAATAAATGTGGCTTACATGGAGGGACATTAATGGGAAACACAGGACTAAAGATGGCAGAAGGGCAGGAACCAAAGACAGCTGGGGCAGGTCAAAAGGTAAAAGAGAAATATGCATTTTACCTGCCTAGGCTTTTTCAAAGTGAACTTACCTGAAAGTCTTGATCATCAATTCCAAATCTCTCTCTTAGATTACGGAAAACCATCGGACAATATTCTTTAAATTTGAAATGACTTGGCATGTTCTCTCTGAAAGAAGATAAAACCAATTCAACTTCATTACTGTGCATATATAATAAGTAACTCTAGAGAATTTCGTCTCAAAGCTCTTCATAGAAAGCTGAGGGTAACAATCATCTTAAAATTTTTCGTCTAATGCCTTTTTTTCAGTGAGATCGGGTTATTTTGCTTTTCTTCACAATGTTTAACGAATGTTTATTAGCTTGCTATAATGTCATTATGTCATAGCTAAGGAACTACAACAATGATAAAATGAACACAAACTCTATTTTGATAATTCTGAAACATGGACTCAAAAGAAGAAAATAATGCTTTCCCACCGCCCTAAACTTACTTCAAAGGTAAGGAAATCTAAGATTGGATTATACAAGGATTACTATACCATCTGTGACATCAAAAAGTACTAATAGTGCCAAAACTTCAAGAAAATTTGACTCATTCAATATAGAACTAGTTTTAATATCATAGTGTTATTTTTAGACTTATACAAGAGAAAAGTTATTTTGACCTTTGTCACAAAGCAGAAGACCCAAAGCAGCAGAATTTTTCTTTTCTACATATATTCTTGAATTTTCTTTACATATTTTCTTGAATTCGGGTTTACACAAATCAGTATTAATAGTTTTGTATGTCTGTATATACTGCTCATGGGGCATTTTATTTTTAAGAGGTAATAGATTTTACATGAAATTACTGTAGTACTTTTGAAGCCTCTATATTATGGGCATGATTTGGTATTATGGAAACAAAAAACCTGAACATTACTCACATTTGATATAGGCTTTAGATTCTCATTCTTATTCAAATACTACACTTCATAAAGAGCGTATGCACATGAAGTTATGTTTTTTGAAATAGACAAATAAACGCTTATATCACCCATAAATAATCACACCAAGAAAGGATCACCTTCAATGTCTAAGATACTCATAAGGCAATAATAAACCATATGGAGGAAAAATTCTACCCAGCAACCTCTGCTGTTGCTTTTTAGAACAGCACAGATGGTTGTGTTTATCTCGGGATTAACTTAATCATCAAAACTTCAGTCCCATGCACTGAAAAATAACAGTTCATAGTACTTTACAAAAATATCACTGCCACTATCCACTTCTACACAAAATTGTTACCTGTACTTACTTGTTGAAAAGGTGGTTGTCCACCTTTATCTTTGAGTATGCTTTGAAATCATCTGGCATCAACATAACAGGGATTTGAACATGGCTCAGTTCATTGATCTAGAGAAAACAGAATACATTTAGTTGCTGCTGTCTTGGCAAAGATGGTACACATATATTTTAATTCTGAAAGTCTACTATTTTCTGAGTATATACGCCAGGAGTGAATGCAGGTAATGGAAGAATGCAAAAGCAGTGTTATTCTTTGCAGATCAAATGCAATCTCAAGAGTAGCACTTTGGAAGAGAAGCAGCAGCATTCCATATTTAGACTTGTTTCAGAAATTTAAAAAGTGCTTTAAAGCACACCTGGAGTGTACTTTTTATGGAAGGTCAATGACAATACCAGCAAAATGGTCTCCTATCCCAATACATTGTTCTTGTTTTGTCAGTCAAGCTATGCTTTCCAAAGATAATTCAGTTTCCAATGACCATTTACCCCTGAAGCTTATGAAGTAATCTTACAAGCCTGTGTCTCGTACTGTTTATAGAAAACAAAGCGAAATTTTCCATCCATGTAAATGTACATACTTGCAGTTCAATAAGCAGAAGTTTGTTTCTTACACCAGTGCAAAATCCAGACGAGTTTTTTTAAGTCCCAGTATTCAGGCATTTCTTTGATTGTCCACATTGGACAAACCATTTAAATATAAATTTTTGCTTAGAGATGCATGTAAGTCCCAAGGTTTTCTTTATTTCCTTACGTTTATGTGGACCACCCACTCCTTCTAGCTTTGGAGAATACTGGTAATACTCATTTCAGATTAGGATTTTTCCACTCGTATTTGTAATTTACTTCTGACCACATCTCTGTTATAAAATGTAGACAACTTTACCATGACCTAATCTGTAGGTATGTTTTTAGTATTGCATGTATTAGTCTACCCTTACTTTACTTAAGTTTAACTAAAATATGATGAATACAAGACAGAATTGTTAAGCTTGCAATGGTCCTTCCAATCCAGGAAAGAGATACCCATTACAACAACAGTCACCAAATACCCATGACATACGTTTTATCCATGTTTTCACGGCACTCTACACCCTGGTCACGCATCTCAATTTACCCACTCAAATATTTTTGCTCATACAGAGCACATTTTTTCTCAGCAGTTGTCTACAGGGTTTAGAGGGAAGCCCCACTCTAAGAATGGAAATGCACACTGGGAATGGATGTAGAAACACAGGTGTGCTCCTCTGCTCCCTAGCACTGCTTATCCACCAGTGTTTTCCAACTAGGAAGACGTTAAGCCTGTAAGTGCTACCCTGCTTAAGAGAGGCTTTTGGAGAAACCTTTACTGAAGCAGCTATTAAAAATACTGGGGAATAAACCAAATGCACTCCCTGCAAGTATGACCTTCAGGAGAACTGAAGTTAAACAAAATAGGAAAAGAATGAAGAGTCTTCTAGCTCTTAAGCAGAAGAAAGAAACCAACAAGGGCAGGCAGGTCAGGCGGTCTCCTTACCTTTCAATACTTTAAAGCCCCAGTAAGGTTCCCTGCTATGTCTCATTTTTATCATTCAGATCCTTTCAGCTCCCATGAAAACTGCTAAGATCTGTTGAATTTTACAAAATGCTTCTTTGGAAAGACCTGAAGAGTTCTAGATACAAGCAGGGCAGCTATAAGCAGAGCAGAGAAAGGAAAGATGTCTGGGATGAGCCCAAAGTGCTCCACTCCTCAGAGTTGTAGGGAAAATGCTCTTTTCCCACTCCAAAGGGATAGAAAGAAGAAACTCCAAGTTTTGAAAACACAGCTGTACAAGCCTAATAAATCATGATGACACCTCATTAAATACAATATGAAATAACAAAATGCTGATTGAAAAATCACCACATCCAACATACATACATGCTCTTTACTGAAGCTGATACCGCTGCACATCAATCTCACCCCCAAGCCACAAGGCAGTTCACGAGTCTGCAGAACCAGTCTAGCTGCTGTACAAATAAAACTAGGGACATGTAGATATATTACACAGATATGAAATTCTGAGTTTGTTTTACAGAATTACCATCTTTTTCAGATTGCCAGATCACAAAAATTTCACACTTGAACGAAGAGTAGCAGAAATGTACATGCATATACATTCCAGACAAAAATGATCCCAAGAACACTTTCTGCTGAATACTGTCAAAAATGCTGAATTCAAACGTCTTTGACTATCTACAACAACAAAATTTGCTTGCAAATTTGCATTTTAGTTATCAAAACTGTATTGATCAAATTTTTATGTGTACTTGCTTTCTTAATTTGCTGATAGAAAGTTTCTCTGCATACATCATCTGTAGATTAGCTTTCATGCTGTGGATATTTAAATTTGTGCTATGTAATGGCACAGTTTTACTTGTGCTTGTAGGCCTTACAAGCACCATCTACACAGTGGAATGAAAAACCCTTTTTATGTGCATACTTTGGGGATTCTTTGATTTTAAGAAAAAAATTCCAAAATACTTATACTTCTCCTAAGAAGTTCCCTAAAAAATGTGAACGTACACTCTCCCCATCCCCCAGTCAAGCAGAAAAATGCCCACTAACAGAAGGTTTGATGGTTTTGTTTTGTTTTTTTCAGGAGGTATGAATTTTTCAGGGTGCTTTTTTTTTGGTTTTTTTTTGGCATTGTTGGTTGGTTGCTTTGATTTTTTGGTTGTTTTGGGTAGAGGGTTTGTTTTTTTAAGATTCATCCAAATCTGAGGTAGAATAAAAGTAATTTCTCTAATATTTTTGGGAATTCCTGTCTAGCAGAATAGGAAAATAAAAAAAGCAGATGATGAATACACAGTAGAAGTGACCTTTGGTATAGCACACCAGCTCAGTAATGGTATATCCCAGCAGCACAGACCATTAATTAACTTAAACCTTTCAAGTATAAGGTCTGGTTCTTTGTGCAATAGCATATTTTTGGATAGATTTGATGAGGCCAGACTGGAAAATGCACACAAGACAGAATGGAATACCCGTGTCATTAGATCTTGGTGGAAACTGGAACCACACTGGCGGGGGGGGAGGAGAAACAATATCCAAAACACCCGCCCAAACAGCTCTTGAAAAGCTAAAAGAAAAGAGAAAGGTCAGAAAGATCAATTCTCTACTCTGCCATCACTGTGTGAAGAAACAGTCACATCTGAAGGACACTAAATATGAAATGCAAAGAAAACAATTTGAGTCTTCCAGATTATCTCAAATGAATATTTTGCTTCTTTTTCTGTGTTTGAAAGTTAAGCACAATGGAAAGTGTGTTAAGATGCATGTGATACCTTTGACAAGTATTATGCCCATCTCTTCATGTTACCCATTAAATACAGTTAGCTCCCTTAGCAATAGCAAATGAGATGTGCGTGTGAGGATGAAAGTTCCGTATTCCAAATTACAACAGAGATTGTGTTACAATAGCTATAATAATTACATAAGAAATATCCATTTTTCTCTAAGGAGTGCTTTTGAATGTAATCAAATCATAAGCAAGAAAATTTCCCACAAGAGATAATTGCAAAGCATAAATGAAGCAAAAAGAGCTCGCTGGACAGAGGACTTAGGACCAAACACTCATTTAACTGGAATTACTTCTGAGAATCCTCATGTACAGCATCTCTATAATAAATGCACGCACATCATATTGAAAAGGAAAATTCTTTTAGTCCTGCAACCTACATCCTTTAATTGCCTTGAATTATTGTTGCCAATGCAAAACTTTGCTGCAGTTTGTCATTTTTGAAATGGACAATGCTTGTTTTATCTTTGAGGAATTCAAATCCTGTAAAATAGTCTTAGAGAATGTATTGTTTTAAATATGAATGACTACAGTTTTAGTTGCACAGTAACCATGCATATTATGTATAAATACCTCAGGTGTATTAATAATATTTGTAAACCTATGCACACACAATATTAACAAGTGACCCAGAAACCTCCCTTTAAGTAATTAATTCAGCATCTTCTGTGATATTACTATAAACACAAGTTGTTATGTGACTTGGAAACATCTCCCAACAACTTACAAACTTTAAGACAGAATTATGTTAGAAGCCTTAGACTGTCATTGCCCCTTTAAACACACATACAAAAAATTGTGGCTCAGAGTGGTGGCTCGGCCATGGGAGGTGGAAGAGGGCCAAAGCAGAAAGAAGCTTTCAGGCAAAAAACGAGTGATTGCAACTCATTTTGCTCCTGCAGGTTTAGGATTGAATTCACACTGTCAGGAAAACAGAGGTTGTAATTAAACTGCAAATAAGGGAATAATAAAAGCCTACTGGACATTGAATAAATAGTAAGACTCAGCTGGTAATGATTTTGAAATTAGCACACAGAGAGGTGTTCCCACAAAGCCATCTTATATTGGTGACATTTCAAATAAGCTTCTCTAATTTATATGATTTGAAATCAAGCAATGAATATATCATAAATTGTTAGGCATTATTAATGACCCTTATTTAATTCAGATACATTCACCCTAAACACCACATTACTACG
This sequence comes from Rhabdornis inornatus, assembly GCA_013397075.1. Lineage (NCBI taxonomy): Eukaryota > Metazoa > Chordata > Aves > Passeriformes > Rhabdornithidae > Rhabdornis > Rhabdornis inornatus. The sequence goes on from VWZS01009562.1 coordinate 2,356,135, forward strand.
GCAATGCATAATTAAACATTAGTTTTCATTCTGTCAGAACATAAGCAGCAATAAATTGCTTGTATGCAAAGCAGACAATGAGATATTTAAACTGCATATAATAAAGGCAATTTACAGCATATATTGCATGTTTAGCTAGAAGAGTCAGAACAATAATCCTGTTTTCCAACAGATACAAGCTGATGCCTACTGCTATGATGTTACAGCAAGAAACCTGTGTAACATGTTACAGCTGGTATTACACATTTAAAAACCCAAACCAAGCAATGGACCAACAAACAAACAAACAAAAAAAAAAACAACCCTTAAAAAGCCCAAAAAAGCTATACACAATGCCCAAAATTTAATCCCAAGCAGACCACAAATCACACTCAGACTACTTAGCAACACCTAGTTTATTTTGAAACTCTCTTCCTATTTAGAGCCTTCATATTCTATCGGGGTTTTTGCATTTAATGTTGCAGCCTTAGTATACAGCATAGACAGTGTCTCCTTTATCGTATCAGCCCACCAGACTTGCTGTAACTATGGAGGGATGAGCTGTTTTCACACTGAACAGCCTGATAAAACGTCTCGATCGCAGTTACAGCTCTTGGCAGTTTCACACACAGTAAAATTCCTGCTGCTCCTGATGCTGGATGTGGAAGAAGTTGTGGAAGTGCTACTTTCTTTTCAGTTGTTTATCTCCCAGCTCTCTTTCTGTACTGAAAGCTAATTCACAGTAGTCTGATCTGTTGAGACAAACAAGCTACAACTAGTTTGTTACTCCAGGAGAAAGTCAAGTGCATTTTTCACAAATCTGTGTATTTTTAAACACTGATTTTGGAAGAAGTGGGAGTGGTAGAGACTTCAGAAAAAAGAAATTGGGGTAGAAAAATAGAACTGAACTTTTAACATCAACAGCAGTTCTGAGACTTTTATGTTCAGGGTTTTACTTTCTGCATCACAGCTTCTATTTTGGGAAAGAAACTTGCACAGAGATCTGATGAGAGAAAATATCAAACCATATTTTTGGTTCAGACACAAAGTCACCATTTTGAACAGGCCACAGACTTCCTCAATAGCAGACTCAATTAATTTACTGGTAGTTTAATGCTTATGAAAGGCAGCCTATGGGCTTCTAGTGGATTGGTCTTACAAAATGGGCTGCAGAACAAGAACACAACAGAGGAAACTATTTAGAGTGTAAAATTTCACATTTAGGGGACTATTATTTCTCATTCATGCAGCACCTTCTTGATACTGAACACCTGCAGGTCGTACCAAACAGAGAATTTTCCTGATGACTAAGCACAGTCACCTAGAAGATTGTTTCTTAATCTTATTCATTCTACTGTCCTGTAAAAAGCCCTTTCCAAAGCTGCTCCTATTTTGTAAGGAGTAGAGGTTTAGGTTAAAGCACAACAGGCGGAGTGGTGACAGGCAGAGCTATAGGAAGGCATTTACATCCTCTCCTTCCCAGATGTGGAACACACTGTGGTATTGCTACCAGGACAGTAAACGCCTTGTGCTAAAGTATAAACTGAAAGTGAAGTGATTATTTTACAACTCTTTGAAATCTACCTTGAAGGGTCTGAAAAGGGTGGATGAGGTCAGCAGCTAATCAATTTTGTGGAAGACATTTGCCTGGTACAGGGCAAAGCCATCATTTGATAAATGTCATTTGACAGTTTAAATTACACTCAAACCCATTCTTGCAAGAGAAATAAAAGGTTAAGCTAAGTTCTGCTGTAGAGAAATAAATCAGTTCAGCAAAATACTCCTTAATTTGTTTTAAATGAGGTTTTCATCATTTCAATCACACAAAAATTCATCTCTTTCCCCTGCCTCCCCCTGCTACCCTGCAAGGTAAAAACTATCCAGGCTTTTAAAAAAACAATTTTGCAATGTGTTAGGCTTTAGAAGGCATAGAAGACTTCTATATAAGGAATTTCCAGTTACCTATTCAGAATCAAGTCCCCAAATCAATGCAATTATATGACTAAGAAAAACAGAGGCTAAAGCATTCAGCTTTTTCTGAGTCTCTAGAATAATTGCAATTTAAGGTATTTGAACAGAAAACAAAATTAAAGAACAAACAAAAACCAAAACAAACAAACCACCTTGCTGCCAGGTAATAGGCAGCTACATAAAAGAATCTAAATTTTACATGTCTCAAAACATCTACCAGCAATTACCAGAGCAGCTTTGTGTTTTTAAAGTTCAGGTGATACCTGTCATTAGATTTCTGGCTTTCAACAAAATTCAGTAACTTAATACTAGAAAAGTAGGCACAACTGAACCAAAAGTATTCCAAACTGCCTTAATGCATACTTTTCCTTAAGTACTAACCACTGAATATCTGAAATACCCCACAAAAGTATTAAATATATATCATATTTAGCAATACTGAGAAATGAACACCTCAATTACAGCTTTCACATTTTATCAAAAAGCATGGCAAGACCTTTTTGAAGTCTTATGGTCACCCTTTGAATTAAAAAAAAAAACCAAACCAAAATCAAAAATTTCACAGCAGACCCCAGATATTTTCATGAGGCTTCTTAGCTGCTGTTTTCCACAGGAAAAGGATTTGTTTGGGCAGGGAAGGTCTGTAGTACATGCATCCATGTGGAAAACAGGATATTGAGACATACTCAAGAAAACTCTGGACAGGATATTGTGACATACCAAGCACAGTCCTAAAACAGAGCAAAGAAATGGTTTTCAAAGAGCATACATGTTCATTTTTAAATCTGGAGCATGAGGGTCCAAAAATCTATACAAAGGTTTTTATAGCTCGGTTATCACTCCTGTTTAGAGAGTTTGGAACGTGAGGGTTTAAAGAACCTAGAACAAAAGCACTTAAATCGCATTTCCTTCCCAACTATTTTGATGCAAGTTTTTAAGTCTTTCAAGCCTCTTGGACATTTGCACCATCTAGAATACCCAGAACAGCTGCTGTATACTGTCAGACAAGCATTAAGTTACATTTCTACAGACTTGGTTAAAGTTCTCATGAATTTCCTTACACATTTCAATGAGTGCAAAAATTAACACTTCATAATGCGCCAAATAATCAAAGGCAAAAATAAATTAAGCAGCTCAGATATAACGTCTGCCACGATAATCCCTCATTCTCCTAAAAGCTAGGTCAAATGCCGTAATATGTACAAATACATTAATGCCCATTAATGAAATGGGAAATAGAATAATAGAAATATTACTTATTTGTACTGGAGATTTTCGACAAGCTAAACACTTCTAGTAGCAAATGGCACACAAAAATAAAGTCCCATCTCAGTCCAATAGGAAACTGTAAAGGACTGTAAGCTCTTCATATTTAGATGAGTTGTGAGGCACATCTTACACATGAGCTCATCCTTGTTCGCAAATGCAACTGTTAAGAGGACAGTAAGACAAGGGACACAGCTCAGAGAACAATTTGCAAGCTATTAGCTTGCCACAAACCTGATAAAATAATATTTTATTTTTTGAGCAAAATTATCAAGTCGTCTTGAAACTTAAATTTGTGCTGGGAGGTTGATGCACTTCGACAATCTTTCATATCAATGGGCATCCTCAATTATTGTTTGGAGTACTGATCTAAAATATACACACTTGTCACAAGGTCTGATAGCCATCTGGTCTGTATTTTTCTAATTAAAAAACAAAATGCTTATCTGGCAACAGATAAATTTTTAGCTCACTTGGCTTTGTCCTAAAAGCTTCACAAAAGAATGACTAAAAAGAGGGAGATGATAGGAGGTACCAGGTATTTATTATGACATAGGGAAAAGTTTAAAGAACATAAGTTCAATTCTATACACAAAGTAAAATATACAACTCAAAGACAGATGTTCTGCTAAGTTTCTAAATTATCTATTTATTGTGGATTCTAGAAGAAGAATTCAACAAGAAAGAACAAAGTGAAATAAAATTACACTTATATTCCATGAATCATGTTACTCAGATTTGGAGAAAAATAAAACTTGCCAACCAACCAGAAAACAAACTAAAGGAGTCTATTAAACAATGTTCATCTCATAACGGCTTTCAAGATTTTGTTTTACAAGTACAGTATTTCTGAATAGGAAAAATGAGTTCATGAAATTAAGCATAAGATTCCAGTAAGCAGTTGAACAAACAAGGAGATGCTGTAGCCTTACCTGGATGCTATAACTGAAAAATGAAAATCAATAGAAAAAACAACTCTCCAACACAGAAGGGCAAAGTATAATGGGAAAAGAACCCTAAGGAACCATTTTGCCTATAATACTCTGCTGCTTAATAAAGAGAAAGGCTTTCAAAGAGCATCCTGCCTAAAAAAAACAACCTGGGAAGTATGCAGAACAAATACCATAGAGCAACAATTTAAGGCATCAGATGGGCCTCATTTTTCCCAAGTTACAACAAATGCAGAAAAGCCAATTTTTTGCCTATTTTTACACTGGTATAATGAAGTTAATGCATTTCACATTATTAGTAGCAGCAGCAACAGTATTAAAGACCAATTGCAGAGGGGGTTTAATGTGCTGTCATATTCCAATGTCACAAATATGTTACTATTTAGAAAACTGTTGACTTGTGAGAAGATGACATTAAAGCATGATTCCTTCTGGCCATCTCTGACTATGCATTAGGTGAAGACTGGAGCTGTGAGGCAAAACTTCTGCAAACAGCAGCAATACTATTTGCATTATATAAATCTAATTTAAAAAGTTAACTGACCAAGAGTGACACTGGAAATACATGAAGGTCACACTACCCATATTTCCGTGCTCTGTAAAGTGGTGCAGTAGTTGCTCTTGGTAACATGGACCAACAGAGTAATTGGAGAGCACAAGGGACAGAGTTTGCTCTGCCAGCACATCTTAGCCTGCAGCTAAATGAACCTTTTTTAGCCTCAACCTAAATCTCCTATCCTTCAGGAGAAGTAATAACTTTACATGTAAGCACCATGCAAAATATTGTCCTAGAGGTCCAAATAGGTAAGAACTGCATTTCCTTGGTTTAGAGAAATCCCTCCATTCACCTCTCTAGTGCATCTTGGTTGTTGCACTGTATTCCTCCTGCATTTACCATATAATCTTATACTTCAAAGTAGTGTAATGCTTGAGGTTGGGCTAATAGGTCTGTAGTCACCTGTGAGGTTAATCAGCTTTCCAGGTTTTAATCAGGATTTGTGCTGGTGCATTCTCCTCCATCCTCTTTCCAGGCTGCACTGTGATCTGAGAAATACTCGTTAGACCTCAGCCTCGAAAACAGCACCTGGGCTCAGCTCCTCCGGTGCTTATCAGAAATACTATCTGCTCCCAGGAATGGCTAATGAGCTCCTGTTTTCCTTATGAACAGCCTTGGAAATTTTTTCTTGCCTGAATGGCATAATGTTCCTGTTCTTACACTTTCTTTGAAAGTGCTGACCCAAACTGTGGTCAGGATGAAACACTTATGACTAAAGCCCACTCTCTTGTGACCCTATAAACAGTGGTCCAAAATAAGTCCTTGGAGCTCTTCAGGGGTGCAATGGCTGTGACCAGTGACCTCTCTCTGAATGGGGCCTCTCAGAGAACCCTCATGTTTGCCAAACTTGGAGGATCACCAAACAATACCTCCACTCCTGGAGGCTCAACCCTTCACCCCTCAGGAGATGCAGGGCATTGAGTATTTCACTGACCTCCGAGGGGAATTTTTCACAGTGCCTTGCCTGCACTGAATATTTATGTCTGTGAGCACACACATGCACATATGCTACAGCAAATCTGAGAGGAATGCTGATTTCTCAGATGTTTAAATACCTTGGATATTGAAGAGAGATTCAGTAAGTAAGTAAGCTTGTAACATACAACTTAACCTTACTTAAATACTGCTAAGTGTTGTTCTTTTACTGAGTTGGTAACTATAACTTCAAAGTAGCATTTAACCTAACTTGTAGCTAAGGGTTATTCCTCTGTTAAATTGTTATGGTTAAGTCATAAATTAAGTTTAAGGTGTAAGTTAAGTTCGGTATAAATTAAGTGTTGTTCCTTTGTTAAATTACTTGGTTTAAGGTAAAAGGTATAAGTTAAAGTACTGTTAAATGTTGTTTTAGGCCATATTCCTTTTAATCTTCACCCTCACTGCCTTTTTATCACACGCAGCTAAACACACACATCCCTAGACAGTTCACAGTTCATTTCTGTTTTGATTGCCTGGATTTTGTTTGGTTGTGTTGTTGCTTGTTTTTCCTTGCTGTGCCTTAACCGTTCTGTGAGTAGTAGAGTGAATCTTGCCAATGAACTTTGTCATGCTGTCGCTTAATATTAAATCTGGCTTTTGCTGATACCCTTGCCAATGATTTTTTAAGTGATCTCAAACGCTCCTTCACAACAGGATGCCATCCAGACAGTTTTTTTGCTGCATGAAGCCACTGTACGGGCTTCATTTATAAAAGTGCTTTCAGAGCAAAAGCAGAAGCTCTTGCTGGTCAAGACACTGACAGCTGGGAGGAGACATGAAAGGCCTTAAGTCCCAAGGAAACCAAAGAGAGCCCAAGCTGAGTAGCAAGCTCAGAACAGACATCTGGAATTGTTTATAGGTTGTTCTAGCACGTTCCTGTCCACCTCATGGTCACTGACTTCTATGTATAGTTTCTAAATATGCATTCATCTCCCCTTCTCACAGACATTAAAATACACATTTGTTTGGATATATCATCTGCAGCTTCTGGCAACTGAAGTTGACTGAGTTTACATGCCACTCTTTTAGTGTTTGGGAATGACGGTTAAAATGAACTGGGTTTTGCTACTGCTCTGGATATTCTTTTTCCTCAGAGAATCTCAATTCATTTTGGCAGTAATACTACATACAAAATTTCATTAATTTGTTATCATTACTTATGAGATATTAACTGCCCAAATATAACAACTGCAATGTTCATTTTGCTGAAGGCCAAGTATTTAAATTACTGCACATTATTTCAAAACCCCAGAAAGCCTTCCCAACCCTGCAGAAGAAGAAGGGTGTAAGGGAAGGGTGCAGCAGAACTATCAGGGGCTTATTGTCTCCCAAGTCCTGTCACCCTCCTAGTCCAACTAAATTGAGAGCTGAGATAATTATACAACTCAAGGTAAACATCTTCTTTATCCCTTGATATGAAATAAAATATAATTTGTTAAAAGCAACATAATACAATTGCACAACCTTTTTCCTCTGTTTACAGGTCAGAATTTTGCTATCAGAGGATTTTACAAGCTTAGGGGGACAATAGGATACATTCAATAGGCAAGATGACATAAATCCGCTTTCTATTTATACTTTTTATAGCCCATAAATAAAAAGCAACCCCAGTGGTTTTGGTGCTGTTAATCTGAACATGCACCAGTGCCACAGTGCCTCTGAAAGGAGATCAAAGAGAAATTGCAAAACTTTGTCATTCAGTAAGCACAGCAACAACAAAACATCGCTTCAACTGTAAAGACAAAACCAAACTGTAATGACACAAAGTTTTCTGCAGCAGTTTCTATTGTACTAGTCATGGTAACACTGCTCCAAATCCAGTCAAAAAGCATTTCCCACGATGAGGTGGTTGGTGACAGTATTTGATCAGCTGCCACTCATTTCCTCTCTTGAACTCAGGAATCACATGTCCACAACTCGGAGAGCAGAACCACCCCAGAGAAACTCTCTCTCATCACTGACATTTGGCTCAGGTTATGTATTGCTAATGAACAGTATGAGAAAGAAAACGCAGCTTTTTGATTATTTCCATATGTGAAAATCCAAATTAAAAACATTTAATGATTTAATTTATCCCTTAAGCAAGAATTTAATATACATACGTACATATTTTACATATACACATAAATAATTTAATAAAAAAAGCCCTGAGCTACCAACATGCATTTTCAACCATTAATGCTAATCTGAACACAGCAAATTCTCCAATGCAAATAAAAAAAATTACAAAATTAAGACTTCTGAATAATGCACCCACAGTGAGCGCAACATTGCGTTTTTGAAGAGCTGAAGCCACATGGTACCAAACCAAGCAATATTTTTGTGACCAGAGGCAGGCTGCCTGCACAGCACAAGGGCCAGTTAACTCACAGCTGCTTTGCATCACCACACCAGCACAGGCGATCTGGAATGTGCACCCTCATGCCCTCCACGTTCCTCTGTGCACACATACTCATTTTCCCATTTTCAGTCTAAGAAATATTTTCTGAAAAACAGTGTTAAAAAGGAAATACTGCCCTTAATTTTCATTTAAAGATCTGAAAAACATAGTTTAATTTTTTTTTTAAGAGAAACTCACAGTTAAAGCCACTGCCCTATTACTCAAGAAAACCGATACTACAAGCTGCCAAACTTTGTAAAATACATCATAAAATGAGAAGTAACAATAATCTGCACTAATGACAACACAGCCACTGATTTCTACTATTAATTTCTACAGCAGCAGAAAAGTGAAAGGGCTGCAGGATCAGGTGTGATGTGTTGGCCCTCCAAACCATAAGGAGGCAGAGGGAAGTTCAAGTGCAGCAAGTTCAGGATCATGCTCATTGCTTTTAATCCATCAGGTAACATACAAAACCCAGGATGGATTAAAAGTATCTGCTTCAAGCTTGTAAACTCAGGCTTTTATTTCTGGTATTTGATGCCCCACCATTACTTATGAAAGCATTTACGATTTTGTACAAATTTGACTGAAAAGGCACAGTTAATACTGGGGCACTTTACAGGAAATCTAGAAGAAACACCTCTGTCTAGTTACAAGAAAGCTTTTGAGAAGAAAACAGGCTCAGTGAGCCACAGGTGTTCTCAGAAAAACATGCAAAGGCCTATGCTTCAAACAAGTCAGTGTTGCCACCACCACCACAAAAATAACACTTCAGATCTGCCCCATTTTTTTCTGCTTTTGCCCTAAAATTTTTCCCCTTCTGACATACCTGAGTGCTTAGTCAGTTGTGTGACAAACCAGAGCTAGAACACAAACTAAATGTGCCAAAAAAGAATTTTTGTTCATTTGGATGACTTGCCAAACCTGCTCACTGCGAGGTTGCAGGGAAGTGGAGGCAGCAGAGAAATGTTTCCTTCTGCAATTCCTTAGCTTAAAGTGTTTGGACTACGAGCCCAATCGAATTGGGAGCGCTGCTTGTAGTCTGAGATGTGATTATTACAAAGTGAAGAAAAAGTCATCCAAAAATGTACTTTAAAATTGAAAAGAAATTTTAACTTCAATACCTTGTAAAACATGTGACAAAATGAAAAATAACAGTAACCAGAACTAATGACTGAACCTCCTGCACATAAACCTATTTTGACATTTGATTTTGCTGCCAGCATTAAAGAACTTAAAAAAACCCAGGTTTGCTGAACTACAAAACTAGCTTTGGATAACTAACTTGTTTTTCAGGTGCAGACAGAATATTTTCTTAATTTCTGCTAATAAAGTTGAACAGATAGGTCATTCAGAGTTGAGAAACCAATTGGGACTCAAAAAAAAGCAAAAAATGACTTGTTTTCCTTTTCTGGACCCATAATTAAAAAATGTTATGGAAGATGAGAACTAGTTTTGAAATCTTAAAGCATGTTTGTGAGTTGAACTGATTATAGTCTTCAGATAATACTTCCTTTGTTTAAAAAAAATATTATGATGTCAAGTATAAAACTTGGTTTGAATAACTTATTTTCCAGTTTGTGTATCCAGGATATTTAAGGCTGCTTTATTTAACTTAGGAAGAAGAATGCTGGTTTAGTGCATTGCTTTGCAATTTATCAGATGGAGCTTGACAAAGGGGATTTAAAAAAGGATCTCTCTTAAAAAACTCTTGCCTGCCAGCTCACTGTCAAGAATCTTCAGAGGAGACTGGCATGCAGTGGACCTTCCTATTTAGTACTGACTTCATTACATACAAAATAGAATTAAAATCAGTTACATATCAATACCAATCAGTTGCTTATCAATTTAAGCACCATTTAAACTTCTGCTTTAGAATTCACTACAGTCTGCTGCCTCAGAGTCCCTTAAGCAGAGCCTTGTTTGACATGCTTTTTGTCTCATGCTACCTTTTGGAACCTGAACGGGTAAGATTTCTCCAATGGCCAAGTAAACAGAATTTCATCTACTCACAGCAAGAAAATGTACAATTGCTAAGCAGTCATCAAGAAAATAGAATAATCCTCAATTCTTGGCTAAGAACTGCCATGCCTAAGCATCAACAAGACTGAAAAAGTATACATAATTTAAAAGAAAAACATTAGGCTTCTTTTTGTCTTAAAATACCCTTCTTTAATGCAAGTCCGTATGACAAGTTTTCAGTATTTACACATCTTTCCCAGGTAAATTTACTGTCTCAATATAAAAGAAGACTTGTAAAAAACTGCGTATTTGTCAAATGCAAGTCAAATATATCCTTTTTTGGACAGCCAGATACTAGAAAAAAACCCATTTACTCCATAGATTCTGAACTTCTACAAACCTAGTGCTGAATTTTTCTTTTTAAAGTTTGAAGCAACAAATAGTGACACATACTATCTTTGCCTAGGCTTACAGAAGCAGTTATGTCCAACTCTTTGTCAGCTAACTTTATATCACAAACTCTAAAACTTGAATTCAAACAGCAGTGAAACCAAAAGCTCTGCTGAACTTTTGGCTAGGAAGATTATCTTTCCAATTCTCGTCTCTGTTTCCCCTAGACTGAAGACATCTTTGCAGGCTTCAAACACAGGAAGGCTGCCAGCACTGTAAGGACATCTTCCTGTCTCCAGGCTCCCTGTACTGTCTCCCTCCCACCTCTACTGTCTAGTAGTAGATAAGCCCAGAAGGCAAGACAGATCAAGTAAAGCCAATTTTCAGAGCTGCACTTGGCACAACATGAGGAATATGTCGTTTTTATAGGGTCATAATCCAGGGAAAAAAGAAGGTAAAAAAATGTTTAGGATCACAACGTGTAAATTCAATGGGATAAAAATGACTCATACAGCCCTGGCAAGTTCAAGTGACCTCAAGTACTAACACAGATACCATTAAAGAAAACACTAAATAAATACACATTCTAAAATAACATACCATCTATCTGCCAGTGCTAAGAATAGCCTTGGCCTAATCTCTTAAAATACTAAATGATGGATAAACAGATGCTGTCGTACTGTGATCTCTCTAACCACAGCAGTGGTTGCGCTTACCAGACCCAGGACTGAAAGATCTAAAAGCAAGCACAAGTATTTTGTGCATGTCTGTCCACTGCCTAAGAAGAAAGGTCCTCCATTTCCTCCAACAGAAGGGCTCCTGAGCATTACCTGCTGTGCAAAAGGACTCTAGACAAACCAGTGTTTGTGAATTGTTTTGTACTAACATACAATCAAGGTAATATATCTCTCTGAAAAAGCAGAGGTTTGGTTTCTCAGTTTCTTCCTAATGAAATAAAACATGTCAAAGAGAATACAACTGGCTCAGATGAATCCCACAAGGAAAGCAGCCCAATTCCCTCAACAGTAAGGTGGAATTAAGGACTAGTACCAACCAGGAAGGCATTTGAGTTACTTCTTTTGAAGTGTTAGTACACATGAAACATATCTACAGAATACTGTATTCTCATATTTCATTCTGGTTTACCATCTGGAAATGAGTTTTATTCAGGTTGTAATGCAGTTACAGCTAGCTCTGCACTTTACAGTGTCACTAGTAAACCACAAAGTAGGCCTCGTTTATGCCAGCAAAAAATTGCACCTCTGCCAGCGTAGCTTACTTCATCTCACGTGAGCTGGAGACATCAGTACAAGCTGTTTTGGAAGGAGGGCAGTTTCACAAACAAATCTAAAACAAAAAACAACTCTTGTCTATTAACCATGCTTGTCAGAAACCAATTCCCTTTGAAAGGACAGCTGGTGCACCTGGGTCTTTTGCACCCAACCTTACATGGATTTTTGGGTGCTCACATCAGAGTACTTCTCACCCGGTTTTAGGAGAGTGCAATAGAAACAGCTCCCACTGACTTGTGTTAAATTTTGGAAAGTCTGTGCTTCCAAGAACTAGCTAGACGACGTTTCTAATTGAGGTTTGAACACGAAAAATGAATCTCTGCAGATAAGGTTTAAGTCAGAGGTTTCAAACTGAGGTAGTATTAATTGTTGAGATGTCTACAAATTACAGTCAAAATAAGGTATCATTAAACAATGAGTTTACTGCTGGCTATTGGTACTGTACAAGCCATGCTTTTTCTGTAAAATATACAGCTCTTACAGCCTAAAAGTAATAAAAGGTCAGTGACATAAAACAGGAACAACTTTAACTTTAAAAGTATGTATTTTGCTATTTAAAGAATCTCCTGATAGAGCAAATGCTGGAGAGAGTGTGATATGAAAACAACTATTGTCCAATTTGCAGTTTTCAGAAATGCCAACCCACAAACTGTCACCAGCTATACATTTTCTTTGTTTTTGAAAAAACACGAATAATTTTTAAAACCAGTATCACTACAATAACCCCTCTTTCAGTTCCTGACACCATCTCACACACCAGACATTTCAGCTCTATTTTAACAAGTGCTCTGGAGGAAGCAAAACATCCAGAGGACTTAAGGCTCCACTCAGAGATAAGAAATGCATTTGCAGTAAAATTACTGAAATGCTTATGCGGCTTTTTAATAGCATCTATCCTATCTTTATACAATTAGTCATTTTAATATTTTTATAGTAGATTCTTTGAGAAGAAGGTGCTTAAAGGAAAGATGTTCCTGAGGTTACAAATTACTGCAAATTTGTAGTTTTATAGAACCTAGGGGAAAATATAATTTATCCTTAAAGCATCCACTTAATTGTTAATCCACTTTAAAAGTATATGGAAAGCATTTGGTGCAATAAAGAGGAAAATAATATTCAAAACATTAAGTAAATTGTTTCAACAAAGAAATTTATGTAACTTGGTTTTTACCTTAATAAGAACTACAGATTGCCTTCTTTCCTTGTGCTACTAATGTATTTCAATAACAGGCTGAATTTGGCCACAAAGTGCTTTTTAACAGTATGCTTAAGTGCTCTGCTTACATTAATGCCTTTGGGCAAGCAGTAAAGCCAAAAGTAAATCTGGCCTTCACTAGCTGAAGTGTAGGCACTTCCAAAGCAGTTTACTTGTGTGCTTTTACTAAAAAAAATCCCCAAACAAATATCCCACTTCCAAAACAACCCCAAGACACTTCACTAGCATCTACTTACCTGTCAGAGTGGTTACTGTTTCAGTTGCTCTGACACACTTCCCATTCAGGAGTATAAATCATATCCAAGATCAGCCTGCCAGAGCCTGTTACCAGGTCACGGCTACATAGTGACCAAGAGCACCTCAAGTGTTCATACCAAGTTGTTAACAGCCTCTTAACCTCTTCTCTTCTTCATCCCATCCAACAAAAATCATCCTTTAACAAACTCCTGATGTACAGGAAATACAGCAAACACCTACATAATTTCTCACTTGCTTCACTTTCATTCCTCTACCCTCCTTCAACAAACCTTGGTCTCCCCCAGATAGAAGTTATATTGATCGCAGGATTTAACTGTAGGCTGCTTAAAGATTCAATGCGCTCATTTAAGTTATAAGTAGTTAATTCTGCAACTATTAATTAAGCTGAATGCAACTGACAATGGAAATAACAAGAGATGAAGCACAAGGCCCAGCTGCACTTGCCAACTTATCATGATGGCAACCCAGTCAACAATAAACTGGGTCCAGAATGACCTTGCCATGGTCAAGTGTTTAAAACTGGCTACAAGATATAATGTGCTCCGTGCAGAGAAAGAGGGGCTTTAATTCCCAGTGGAGTCAAGGGTGACTAGTTCAGCTCTAGACATCTGCTACTGTAGAGGCATGGAGGATTGATTTCATTTATCATTCCTTTGCTGCTCTGCTATTCAAATATTTGCAAAGCACCTACTTACTGGGAACTATTATGCAGTATGAACAACTTTTGGAGACCAAGGGTAAAGACTTTTGACTCTCATGCAAAATATATTTTACCTCACAGAGAATATAAATACACACAAGCAAACAGCCAAGGGGACACACAAAAGTGATAGGCAAAAAAAAATCCAAACCAGACACACAACAAGCAGGAGGCCTGTGAGCAGCTGCTCTTTTTGCAAGAACTAGACCTCTGCAAGTGCTCTGAACTAACAGTAATGCTCACCGCAGGCTGAAGAGGGGGAAGAGAAGGAAGGAAGAAAAAAAAATACAAAGCCTTAGTTTTGGTTTCTTAAACTTAATTTGATGAGACTTTTATAAATAAGCATATGTCTTGTTAACACATTTCAACATGAAATATGCAGTGCTATTGACAGAAAATATTTTCCTGGCTCCAAGTCTGAATTATAAGTCATTTACACTGTAACTAGTTTGAGATCTGCTCTCTTTTTAAATAAGTATGTTTCCTGAATATTTTTTCTTATGTTTTTAAGTTGCATTTTGCAATTAGCCACAGATTAACTGTTTTTTAATAAAAATACAGGTAGGAAAGAAAAAAGTGTCATTAGCTAAAATAATCCTAGACTAGAAAGAGCAACTAGCAAACCCATTTATACCACCAAAAATTATTTACTCTTTTCTCAGGTCTTAACCATGCCAGACTTTCCACCTCATGTGGAGTGATTCTAATTTCTTGATTAGTATATAACCATTAGTATGTAATTTCCATATGGAATCTTTGTATTTCATGCACTAATTTGCCCATATTTTCAACTGTAGAAAGAAACATTTTAAATATAAAATCTTGGGTGCACTATTTAACCTCTAATCATGTCAATTTTCATTTTGAGAATTTTAGTTAGGAAATCTAAGTTACCAAAAAGCAAGAATGCTGCAATTCAAGGACAAATGATATTCTTCTTGTCAGTCATTGCCCAAATTAAAATATTTAGTTATAGCTAAAGCATTAAGAAATGGTTAATGAACTGGGGTTGCTTAAGTATAGTTTAGGAAAAAAAGCTGACAGGCCTTAGACCAACTCTTACAAAAAGCAACACACCTTTATCCCAAGAGCACAGAGGCAAAAACCTCGTGCCACATTGGTGAGGAGCCATTTAGCAAAGTGGTGATGTACAGCACCCTGGAAAGCAGGTTTTTGCTAAAAACATCCACTTTTTGTTTTTCTGGAAAAATCAAAACACACTCAACCTCCAGAAGCAGTAATCTGCCTTATCAGAAAGGGAAGATTGCAACAATAAAAGTCATAAATACAGTTTCTACATACAATGCAAATCATTAACTGATTACAGCACAGATTTGCTTTTTGAGAGGATCAGAACAACCCCAGGAGGATGCTCCGTTCACAGTAGTCATTCACCTCCCAGTGTTACAGCACCAGTGAAGATGCTTTTGGGCAAAGCAGCATTTAAATCCAAGCACCTCTATTTCATTCTCCCCTCCCTCAAACTGTGCTCTACAAGACCAGGTGTGACAAATCTGTGGCTGCAGACATAATCAAGTCAAGTGAGCAGTTATTATGAAAAGTGCATGAAAGTTTGCAGTCACAAGAAAGATTCCTTGCAAACACTTTCAGCAGTCAGGAACTCGTCTCATCTCAATGGTGTCTTTTATAAATGCATGTCAGGGTCTCTTCCAAAATAATATCTTGGTTTTCTGCTGAAACATCAGTAATCAAAAAAAAACCGTAACAGATTAAACTAGTTTCACAGCAGGTTTTCTGTGGGTAGCCTTCCTCTCTCCCTGAAATGCCACACCAAAACATGGAATTTGTGTTAAAACAAGCCAGAGCATTTAAAAAAGAAAGAACAAAACAATTATTTTATCTAGAAGAGGAAAAAAAAAGGCCACCATTGTTTGCACAACAAAATGAATGCTGATGACAATATCAGTTTCAAGACAAACTAATACTGTATGGAACCTTGAAGGTAGGACAGATAACTTAAAGACAAGATGTTTGAAGCACCTTTGACTGGAATCTTAAGTGTTCAGACAGGTTAGCAGTGCTGAAGAGACCTTTAGTGTTCCTGACTTTGACATAACCACAGCCGTGTCTCAGTCAATACGTAGCTGACTGTGTCTCCTGACACCAAACATTATGCACAGACATCATGTTATAAGCTGCTGCTTGACTTTCTATCCCAAAGGCTGTGGATCAAAAATATCTACAATGATATCTGTGGAACTGCCTCATAAAACCACTGAAATAAAAAGGTGAATCGTACACTCAGTGTCTGTCTTCCCTATATCCAAGAGAATGAGGGCTAGGCTGCAGAATTGGAACTACAGTAACTTAATGGAAATACCCACTGATACTGACAGGTTAAGAGGAAGAAAAGCCAAGAGCTTTTAGAAAGAGATTAAATGAAGGGGAGAGAAACTCAGTGGTAGGAAGGAAGAAACAAAAAAAAAAAGAACAGGCAACTCCCAAGGTATCAGCATGACACTCAACCTAAACCAGCTATTTTTGGAATTACAAGTTGTTCTGGGCACATCATCTGGCCAACCATCTTTGTAGTTGTGCATGTTTCTAAAATAAACAAATCAGAAGGTTACCTGGCCTTTCATACACAGTGATTTGGAAGGGAAACAAAAGACTGAACAGTAATATGGGTAAAATGGCAATTCTGCATTTTAAGTAAAGCACTGCGAGTTCATCAGTGTTATCCTTGTTCCAGTCTTTCTGACCCAAATATTGTTATTGCAAGGAAGAGCTAAGTCAGCAGCTTTCTGAATTAAATTTAACTGCTTTTCTGTAACAAGATTTGAACAATGAAAATTGTAAAGCCTCAGTAATAAGAAATGGCAAAAAGCCCTCAAAACAGTATTTCCTTTTTTCCTGAAAACCACTTTTTATACGAATCCTAATGTCAAAGCAGTTTTTGGTGGGGAGCTACAAAGAGCCTGGCAATCTAGTGCATCCTATCCTTGTGCCTCTTCCCTTGCTGAGCCCCAGGAATAGCTACTGCGATTCCTCCTTCTCCCTTCAGTGGTTAACTGGCTGAGATGGCTCATCACTGCACCACATCAGTGCCACAGCCAGTGAAAGAGAGAGAGATGGGATGACACACAGCATGACGGCAAGCAGTGAATTAAGCAAAATATTATACTGTTGTACAGTATTTCATCCTGAGCAGTACACAGCATGACCCCATGACAGTCCTTCTGTCCATATCAAGGCTTTTCACTCATTTGTGTCAAGTTAACTGGATCTAAGCAACTGGTGTCTTGCCTCAGACTGAAGGGGACTTTGCCAGGAGATAAATGGGACATGACCGTGACAGTCTAAATTGTTGGACCACAGATATAAATAAGCAAATGACATAGCATTTATTCTGAAGCTCCAGAAATCTGCTGAGCTTTCCAAGACTTTCAAAGACTGAATTAAACTAATTCTTCTCATATTATCCTGTATTGCTAAGCTAGCAGCAGGTTCTAGCACCTGATTATTCTAAGATATCTTCAGTTAACCAAGAAATGCAGAGGTGTTTTTCCTCAATGCTAAAAAAAACCCACAAAAAACCACCCAAGTCCCCAATAAAAAACAGTGTTTGTAGTAAATCCACTCTATAGCCTGCTTAAACAGGGGTATTTAGTGCTCTACATGGAGTCTACAGTTTATTAGACTTTCACCTTACCTCTTTAGATAATTTCTGCTTACTTGAATGACAAAAATCCCTATGAACCACCACATTTATTGGCTGATACTAACTCATGTAGTAACTCCCATTGTACTACCTACCTACAGCCATAATAAATTATTAGTATTAGGAAAATCACATTTTGTTAAACAGTTAATGTCTCACTGCCTGTTTGGAGACAGCTTTAACACCAAACAGTGTAAAGCTGCACTCCCTGGTAGTAAGCTACCATTGTATTTTTCAGGGAAACAATAAAATCATTGTACGGGATTCTCATGAGAAATTATGTATTTGATTATAGCACTCATATCTCTGGAAGCTTAAAAGTTAATTTAAAAATACTGTGCCCCAACTTGAAAGCCCCACAGGTAGCTCAGATCCAATAGATCAATCCAAAGCAGGTCTTCAAGATCTGGAAAAACAAGACAAGCTTTTAAAGTTTCCTCCAGCAGCACTTAAGGCAAAGCTGAGAACATACATGCAAGTAATTTCAACCTTATCACACCTGAAATTTTACCTAGGTCTACACAGAGGCAATAGGAACTCACACAGGTATATATTTAAATAGGCCCCACCTGCACAACAGTGAAACCCTGCCCACTTAGAGCCTCACCCAGGCCACAAAACTCATCCTAGAAGCCATAAAACTTGCACTTCTGGGAAGCACAGAACTGTGTGTTGCTCCTGCAGTAGGAACAGATTTCTCTAAGTAACACCACTGTGAGTATCTGTAACAGCATTAGAAATCCCTAACCAAGCAAGAAGAGGACTTGGAGTTGGATACTATTTACACTGATGGTTAAACCTCAAAGCAAAAAGAACTAGGACAGAAATAGAAGGGTTGAGTCTGCCTTCAACTATTGTTATTTCATTATTTTAGCACGTTAAAATATGAATAACAGTCCCTCCAACTCAAGAACTTGAAACTACAAAACAATTTTGTTCTCATGATAAATATTTATCACTACAGACAGACATAAGAACCTTAGAGTGGCCTATTCTAACAAGTCCTTCTAGTCTCACTTAATTCAGTCTTGTTTTGACTTTTCAATAGGAGTTTCTTGTGTATACAAATCACATTACATTTCCTGATGATCAATGAAAAAGCTAGCTTGAATTCAAGACCAGCATTTTTTCCCCAGAACTGCTGGAGAATATAACAAGCTCACTTGTGCAAGTCTCCTGGAGCACACTGGCACACACTACCAAATCCTGACCTTTACATATCCCTACTGTGCTTTTTGAGAACTACAGGGTGCTGCAGCAAAACATATACTCTGACTGAATTAAAGGTTTAAGGACTTTTCCTTAAAAACAAACAAATGCCAAGCCTTGCTAATTATCCAAAGATTTCAAAGTAACAAAGATATATCTAAAATAGGAATGATAAAGTCACACCACAAAATACTTTTCTTCTGTCCTTGCAGAGGTTAGGATTAGAGGAGTAGTAGCACAGGTCTGTAGTCTGGCTATATTTTACTCAGTGCACACTTTCAAACCAGTGCCTGATTAACAGGAAACCAAAGATCTAGAAAACCTGTATCTTATAGATTTTAATACATTCATTTTGAAGTGAAGTTCATGAAATTTTGAGCATGCAATATAACAAAATACTGCAGATCTGTTTTTTGTCCTGTCTTACCAAATAACTGTTAAATACAATAAAGAGAGTTTCTATAACTCCCTCACACACTTTCTGTTTGGCAAGGAAACTAGACACACCAAATGTAAGAAGCTGACTGTTCATTACATGAATCATTTCTTCCACAGGGAGGAAATTCCTTTTTTCCTTCCCAAAGCCCCATCACCACTGCGATTTGGTATTGCAGGCTTTGCAGCACTCCCCCCAGTCCCACCTCTTTGGTTGAGTTCCCAGCAAGCATAACACCTCAGGGCAGCAGTTGCCATTCCAGTTATGGGCTATTGCTCTGATCTGTTTTTATTTTAGAGGAGAAAGCACCATTTTCCAAACTCCTAAGCTGACTATAGATGAGATTCTTGTTCCTCCTACAGTAGCAATGACAAGGAAAATCTGGTGGCTCGTGCAGCTCCTATGAGGCTGTGGATGAGGGCAGTTTTGGGAGATTAACTCCCACATCACCGAGCACTGCAAGCTGCTGGAATTGTTTTGGAACAGTCAGGAGCACTGCCACCTGCCTTGAAATTCTCTTACAGCTTGTCTTAGTACAACAAGAAAGTGAATCATGACAAGGACAGTGAAAATATCCAGAAATTACCTTAGAAAGATGCAGTCACTTTTTAAAGCATCAGAGATGAGCGTGGGCTAACAGAAGTAGACTATGCTGCTCTGATCAGCCACTGTACAATGCCAGAATGAAAAGGAGCATTTTTCTTCCCTTCTGCACAATCCTGAGCTGTACAGATCACACAGTACCACAAGAATCTCTGTTATGTTTCAAGCCAGCTATCATCAGCTGACAGCACGGTAGAAATCAAAGAATCCATTTAATTGCTAACCACTTGTTGTCAGATCAGCTGTAGATGCTTCTCTGACAAGGGTGCACGCAATTTAAAAGAGAAACATACCACAACAAGAATGACTTGATATTTCTTAGGAAAATGATGGCATTTGTGTAGGATTTTTTCATTGATACTACTGAATTTGTTATTTTTGATACATCCTTCAGCCCATAAAAACAGAGGTCTATTTCATTTGCTCTGGTGCTTGATCAAACCATCACGTTCCAAACAAACACTTCCATGGAAAAATGCAGAATATTACAGGAGCCTTGCCTATTTTTCTTTGGAAGTTTACAGCACAGTAGCAGCTTACAGCAGCATTCACATGCTCCAGTATTCCACCTTTTGTCCTTAGAATCCCCATTTACATTCTGCAGCCAGATAACTAAAGAAATCTCTTTACTGGTTATTTTTATTATATAAAGAAACCAACTTTTACAGACTGTAATACAAGGGTATTGAAGAGTAGCAATAGCAACAAGAAACAAGAGGCTTAAACTCCTGGTCTAGCTGCAGTGAATTATAAACACCATGTTATCTCAGCTGTATCTTAAAATGTGAGGAAGGGGTAAGTAATCAACTCTTAAGCAATGAACACCTCTTGCTGAAACACAGACCACCACTACTGAGTGAGGCTCTTCTCCAGAAAGCAAATTCACTCCTAAAACATCTACTGCTGGTAATGGGAACAACATCCTTTGCCACTTACACCCTCTCTTTCAACATGCATTATTTTCTGAATAATGAAGCAAAACTTTTGAAAAACAGATTAACACACTGATTTTTTTCCCTGACTTCACACAAAAACTATTAAATGCTTCACTGATAAAACTTCGTAAGTAAGGAGAAAGCAGCACAAATAACATCATTACTGAGACATACCACTTGGTTAACTAATGTTTTTAAACCCTAAGGAAACAGTTAAAGTGGAAGTTGAGTGCTGTTTCTAGCACCAAGAGAGATAGGCAGCAAGTTTTTCTTACGTGCTTGCTAACTAATCTCTATCTCCAAGATGCTTAAAAAACAAAATACCTTATCATTTATCTAATTCAGAAACAGCCCCAACCAGATATCAGAACAATTAACATTCCTTTTATTTCTTTTTAGAATTATAACAGATGTTTAGGATAGAGAGCATAAATGCAGCCCATTACTAAGATAGCAAACTGACCTGCTCACTAGTATGAGTAAAGACTATTTGATTAAGGAAAGTCTCAGCAGCAAGTTTCTCGTCTGGTAACAGCTCATTCTTTTCCTTCTGGAGGTGTTTGAAGGAGTAAAGAGGGAGTGAGATCCCCTGTAGCAGAAGTCTGGAATCTTCCACTGAAATCCCCTATACATTGTCACAGCTGCATCAACTCCTGCTGCAGGAGCCCTTGCTATTTACTTCACAAACATATCCTGAAGACAGCATCCAATTCTCTGAGCAAGCAGGAACTGATATTCCACTCCATTAGACTTCAAGTCTCTACAAGCTATTTAACACCGAATTTCATACTCCCTATGTTTTCAAGTTTCCAGAGAAAGCTGTGAACAAAGCACTACATTCTAAAACCCAAATACCTTATTGAGTAAAAGGTTATGCTACAGCTGGCTCACTATTGTTTCCTCTGGGGCCTTAATATTTAGGGTTTAAAATGAGATTTCAATGGAAATTATTGTCAGCTTGATTTCTTTCACGAAATCATCAACTGCCTCCTTATACAAGGATGTTTTTCCATTGTAGGAGGATCTGTACTAGCCATTCCCATCTCGGGAGGAACATGGTGTCATTAAGTATCACACGGTGCTCTGAGGCTGCATAAACATTGCCACGCTTGGCCACTTTCTGTTCTCTTCTCAGTCAATATAGAGGCAACTGTAAGATCTAGACTAATTTATGCATAAAAATATTTAAGTGCTGGTCTGTAGGCTGTATTTCTTCTAATTTTCCTGTCACAAAAGGATTTTTTCTAAACATTCATCATTTGCAAAAAGCATTTATAAGAAGAGGCATGATAAAGTCATTACAGCTGCTATTTATGATGCATTTAAAAGTCCAGCAATAGTATTTTAATTGAAATAGTAAGAAAAATGTGAAGATCAAATTCCTTTTAATAGCTCAAAGGCATGCATTATGAACAGTCAGTAACAAAATTAGATTGAAATGTTTTAAGGGCAACTATACAGAACTGTAATCCTCTGGTCCGAAATGGCAAATTCCAGTGTAAAGTGATTATAATCCTAAGTAGAACCATGGTGCAGTCTGACTTTTTCTACTGACAGAACACCCCCACTCCCACAATCCAGTCTTGTCAGTTTGGAGTCAGATGCCATCATAACAACTACCCTGCATGGGCAAGAAATTTGCAGTAAAACTTGGCTAAGAAAGTAAAAGAGACTATGCTGCTGGCGTCAAGATGTAAAATTTCTATTCAGAAACATCTTTTCAGATTCTAATGCATGTGGATTGAGATGTACAGCTGATGGCAAGTGAAGATACTAGAGCCACCCCAGTCTAAGCAGTTTGTACCAGATCTTTCCCCGAGATTAAGTGGCTAAACTCCAGCTTGAGCAGCAGCACAAGAACCTGAGCTGCACTGGTCCTGCAGCACAAGCACAAACCCTGCTTTACCTGCAGACCAAACGCCTGTAACTGAGCAACCACTGCAAGACTGGGAATTCTCCTTCAGCTGAGGGAGCAGTTTGAGCCTGATGCAGATTGATAAACCAGCCTTGTGGTCTTTCAGACTCTTTAATAAAAATGCATTATTAACATGAGGAAACAAAAAAATAAAACTTTCACTGGGCTGTAGAGAGCAATGGCTGACAGTCTTGTTAGAGAATTTTGGATTACCTTATTCTTCTCATTGCTTGACCATGGTGGTGATAAGAAGAATTATCTATGTTCATCAATCATGGGTAATTAACTGTGCTCATAAACCATCTTTACATACTTATATAGTAATATGAATATCTTTGGTTCCACGGAAGTATTAAATACTATTAAGTCTTTTTGCTTTCAGCAAGAAAAAAAATGGTTATTTCCTAGAATGAGGTGCAGCTTTCCTTTCTCCCTGTACTTACATTTGGCCACAGAGTGTCTTGCAAATGCAGATCCATAGATAGTGTTTGCTCACTTGTCTATCAAGAACCACCTCTTCTACCCTGCAAATCAGAGCATATTTTTCTTCTTTGGAGTTGGAGGTTTTGCATGTTCCTGTATCCACTTTAATTAGTTCACAGTTTAATGTGGTAGCTTCACATGCCAGTACATCTGGCGTAACTCTATTATGCCCCTTGGCATTCCTCACTGCTTTCAGCAGCCTCGTGTAATGCTATAACTATGAAAGCAGAAGGATACCTCTTCAAGAACTCATAGAGCCCTCCAATTTTTACTGCAAATTGTTCTCCAGAAATCTTTTAGAACCAACATACTCAGGCAACAACTCAGGTGCTCTTAACCTCAGTCTTATCCTCAGTTTTTCATCAGAAGTGCTGTCAAGACAAATGTCAAAGATTCACCAGGAGCACCAGGATAATCCATTCCTAGACAAGGATGGCAGAGAAGGTCCTACTTCCCTACGGTAAGTACTATCAGCATGACAAGTAATCCCAAATGTAAGATAACTTCCTTTTTTTGTATAATAAAGACTACAGAGTTCTTAGCTACCCTCCTGTATATCTACCTACCTCCCGGCAGAAAGCTGGATTGTAAGTAAAGATACCCGATACTGTATTGCTTTTCCAATCTTTTGGTATTTTGGGGATCTTTTAACCAATTTTTAACAAACAAAAGATCCCTAACAACTTCAGCAGTCCAAAATTAGTAAAATAAAATAGCAGCAAGTTAAATATTTATCTTCCAGAAAGCTGTTGTAGGGGAATTTGCACCATGCAGCCCAGTATGAAACTACAGGAAGGATAAAAGGGAAAAAAAAGTAAGTTGATTTTACACCTTCACACTCCCAGATTTCACTCGCTCTCACTCCCACATAATCCAAAGTACCAAGATGTTGTTTCCACCACAAATTGTAACAGAGGGAAAACAACTGGTCTTGTCCTCCTGTCCCAAACTGGTGATTAAAAAAATGAATTTAAGCCTTTTTTTCTTGTGTTCTTTAGGAGTCACTCATTAATACTGGGTGGTCCTTTGTCTCAAAATCACTAACTTCAGTCTCAGTGAGAATTAGGTCAGGTTATCTGTCCATTATCAGGTCTTCCTCTCCAGGTAAGAGGAATGGGGAGCACATGGGGCATGCTACTCCTTCATGACTGCTCTCCTGGTGCTAGGATGCAGCATCCTCAGGGCCTTCTTTTTAGCCTTTTGGTCTTGACATAAACAGCACATTCCTTACATTTTACAGCTAGGAATGGTGACCTTGGTTATCAACACAGGCCACATTTTTAACCTTTTTTTCTACAGTTTTCTAAGACTCTTACTATGCACACTTCTGTTCATATTGCATTTGGATCAATCTTAATGCTTCTTGTACAAACCTTCAATTCCACAATTTTTTTTTAAATGACCACAGAGTTCATTCCTACATATGCTTAAAGGATTAAGTCTCTAAGATATCTTCAGGCTTTTCTGTGGTCTTGTTTTGCTACAGAAAAGACACAGAAAACAACACATCTTGTTCTTTCTCCTTTTGACTCTGCACAAAAATGCCCAATAGTATATTAGCACTATTTCAAGCTGAAAAACATGTTTGGGATACCACAACTAAACATTTGTAGCCTTGAAGCTTGTTGTTCAGTAATAAAACAGTAAGAGGTCAAAGGAAGAGCCTGTTTCAGAACAGAAGAATACTATTGCACAAAACAGAATGGGTTTAACATGAAGGGATGCATCACTCACGTCAAAAACCCTTGATTTATATAATACATGTTAATCTTAATGCTTGAGCTTTAACTATAATTTTAATTTACCAGCGACTACATATACTTTCCATTATATTACTTCTATTTATTATGTTTTGCTGAGTAAAAGGTACATGCAAGCACGCATGTAAACTTCTAGAACAGAGTGAAACTAAAGTCTTCCTTAGCTTTTTAGAATATTAGAAAATGGCAGCTGACAACTGCTTATCATAAAGTAGCTTTTTAATTCAGAATTTGTATAGCTTACTGAAAAATAACTTTAAAATGGAAAACAGCTAATAACTGCCTAAACAGTCATGACTAATGGCTTTAGCAAAGCTACTTTTTACAAGTTATCTGCACTTTTCTACCCAACCTGATTACTTTTAATCACTTTCTTTCAAGACTTTGGAGGCAGCATATTTCCCTCTCATACCTCAGTTTTATTCATATGTGGAGCAAGAAAGGAAAACTCTTGAAATTTTCAATTACCAAGCTAAATAAGTTTAAATAAAAAGCCCTCTTAACACCTACAAATAGACCTCTGCCAGACAAAACCAATTTTAGCAATTTGAAGTTTGAATCCAGATACTTGCTGTACATAAGCTTTTATTCCAGTTTAGCATTCTAATCTTTAAAATCTGAAAAAACACATACAATACTTCAAAATTTCAACTACTGTAGCACAACTGGCACTACCACTTTCAGCTTTAGAAAAAGACTAACATTGTAGCCTATCGAACCAATTAAACACAAAAAAACCCTATTTAAAATGGAGTTTTAATCATACTGTGTAAGAGATGACTGCTTGCCTGAGTAACTTATTGGCGCAAAGGCATTAGATGATGCCTTCATTGGCACCTCCTTGTAAAGTTACTTTAAAAACCCTAGACAAAAGCTATTTTAAAATTATTTTTATTCTTCAACCATGCCTTTCACCTCCTGAAGTACTAGAACAAATTCCTGTGCCTAGGGGAGATCTGGTAAGCACTAGGCCTGAGGAGGAGAGCTCACCTTCCCAAAGCAGATGGGAGCCACAGGGGATGTACAGCAGGGATATACCTTCACATCTCTGCTTTAATTAAAACCAACACACATCCAAACCATACTTTGCTTTTCAGTCCAAACTCTGGGTCCAGACAAAGCTGCTGATAGTCCATTTGGCAGCAGAGTCAGATCTCTGATGAGAAAGGAGTGCCAGAAATAATTTTCACATTGAGCTGGGAGGAAAATCAAGTCCCTTGTGTCCCCAAAGCCATCAGCAAATGGACAGAGTGAGAACCAGAACTCCATTAGGATCAGTTAGTCTTATTGATTTAACTGGAAACTAAATAAAGCCTTAGATATCTGATTTTATAACAATGCTTTTCTATTGTGCTTCAAACCATGGCTTGTTCCACCAATGGTAACCATGGTACACCTTCTCATAGGAATCACTATTTTTGTCATTTCAATTCTTACTGTATTTATCTCCAGTAATGGTCAATGCATATCAAATGAGACTATAAATTCATTAGAGAAAATAAGCCATATTTATGCTCTCACCACACTCTTCATTCTCCTACTCAAAAATGAATTTATGAGATTATTTACATGTTCAAGAACACCTCTTTGATATTAAAAGCTCAGACTTTAATGCTATACTTTAAAGCTGATAGTGACCATTGCTAGAAAGAAGACCCAGGAGAGCTGGCAATCAAGTGAATATACACCTCTTGCCAAAACACACTTATGGCAAATCCTGGACAAACCAAAAACCATTGCTTGCTGCAGTTTATTCCACTATTATTTTACCATGAGCACTTACCCCTACCATTTGTATTGTGAATTCATCTCTTGATAGGTATCTAAAATGGTATAGTTGCAAGAGGTCAAAAGGGCTACTGCCTTCAAAAAGTAAGATAAAGTCTTTTTTCTCCCCAAGGAAAAAAACAACTTGCATCTACTATTCCAGTGATCTAAAGAAAAAGCCACAATAGCTTCATAAACTAGAAATAAAACCCTTACTTACTCCAGTTACATACAAAAATCCATCACTATTGAATGTTACAGTGCAACAACATTGGTTTTAAGTTAGTAACTCCAGCTAATTTATAAAAAGTATTATCAGAAAGTTCCAGTTTCTAGGATCATTGCTGGCTGTTTTTATACGAGAGCAAAGTTAAAGTGTCTAGTCCACATGCTTGCAGAAAGAAGGCATTGTATAGAACCCATAGAAGTTTGAAAATAATCACTGAATGAATTCTAATCTTTTCTCCAGGTCTTATTTTCACGTATGTGAGACCTGAAAGTGATTGCTCTATCAGTATCTAGTCTTTCAGATTTTCCAGACAGAACTAACCAGTTGACATTGTTTTGTAGGTAGTGGGGACATGAACTGAATATACACCCCAGGACAATTTCCTTCCAGATTTTAAAGGAGCACTTATTTAAAAACCAGTCTGTTAATTTCCAAACAGCCTCCTTTATCTTAACTCAGTCTCTCCACCAGGAAAAAGCCTGAGCTTTGCTTAGATATGGCAGGATTTATCATGACCCTCAAAACAACACTACTGTGTTACAGTTTTAGAGGAAAGGATGTCAGGAAGAAAAAAAGTCACATCTCATCCCCTCTCCAGCTTCATCTGGTATCAGTCAGATTTCTCCAAATCACCCATTAGAAATGCAGTATTGGGGGCAGTTGGGTTTTCTTATAAAAAGGGGGAAGAGGAAATGAAAGGCAGGAGAAATGCAGCAGTGGATGGTTTCTTGCCTGTTTCCTTTTAAAACAGCTGCCCATCCATTCTGCAGGGAAGCTGCTGACGCCGCCAGAAGTAGGATAGAATAGATGAGACCTTTTAATGTATTTTCTCATGGTATATGCTTAAAATCCCTACATTATGAACACTGGAACCTAGATGTTTATAAATCTATTTAATGCACTCTCTAAAAATTGAAAGAAACCATCTGAGTGCTTCATCCACTTGGAAAATGGGATGGGCACACTCCTGACAGGTCTATGGCATGGAGGGCAGAGCCCACTCTTGGAGAGAAGAGGTCTTCCTTTACATCAGCACCTCAACTCAGCTGGCTCTGACTCTGTGCACTTTAAGAAAGTTTCAAGACATTACAAAGCTCTTAAACTTCCTTTAAGTTTTGATGTTTCTATTGTTTGATTTTCCCCTCTAGGCAAGGCAGAGTTATTTTTAATTTTGGGGGCCACTGACAGCTGTTACTGCTGAATTCAGGCTGCAAAATGTTACAGGGAAATTTTAATTCAACAAAATCTCAAGTGAAAGTATTTGCAGACAACATCAGGCTTAAACCTTGCAATTGCACATGTCTTCGTACATGTGTCAGGGACACAAAAGACAGGAACACAACTTGCTTTAGTATCAGGAAACTAGTTTTGAAATTTTTTCTAAAAATTTGTTGGTATGATTAAATTTAGGACTAATTTGATCTCTCTCATTCACTGCAACAGATGTTTTCAACACAGAACCGTTTCAAACAGGTGTTTCTCCACATCCCCTCTGGCCCCCGCACACAGTTATCAGTAACCAATACCTGAAAGACATACATGGAATCCTGAAGAATGCAAGAACAGCTTTTTTCCTTAAACTAAAACACATTCACACTTTTAAGCTCAACATTTTCCCTTCATATAAAAATACTTGCTCTGTATTGAGGTCAGTTCTGCTGGGGAATAAGTCTTGCAATATCTTCTCCCACGTGCTTTAGCCACCACCCAGTGAGTGTATTCTACTCAATCCAGCACTGTTAAATAAAATTAAGCTCATGTTCCTTCTTCCTTCTAGAGAAGTCATCAGATGAAACCATACACAAATTACTCCCTCGTCTTGATTATGAAAACTAAACCCACACTAGAATGTTCTTCCTCCAAAGCAGCAGAATTAAGTCAAATACAGGAGTTCAATATGCCTTTCAGGGATGACAGTTAATGACTGGACCAACTTCACCAAGATAGGATTCCCTAACCAGAAAAACACTTGGTATCACTCCTACCAGATATTGGTAGCCTTATGGATTTTTAAGTGTTTAGCTCCTTCTTAAAGGCATTGCTAGAATTTGAGACCAGACATCTATTTCTAAAGAGAACTCTACTTTCTTGTTCTTTCTTTCTGCATAGATGCAAGAGATAGAGGCAAACAGAAAATAAAACAACCTTGTATGTGTGGAAATGATTATAAAAACTTAATGTTACTGGACCTAACAAAATGCATCAGCAAATGAGTAAAATAAAGGAGTTAGAAGTGTAGCCCAAGTTCTTTTTTATACTTTGAAGCCTTACAGCAATTTACATCAAAGAGTAGAAACATCAGCTCACTAACAGCATAACATATCAGACCTGTGTGAGGCAAAGGTGTTGTACAACCAGAACTGCCTTAAAGCAAACATTAAGGGGTGAGACAAAGGGATGAGACTCTCATGACCTTCAAATACACTAAGTGTCCTCAAATGACTCTAAAACACACTCTAAATATCCTTTAAATCAAGCTACAGACTACAAGTCTAACAATGCAGACAGTGTTTTTTCAGGACAACTAAATGGAACAGTTTTGCACATTTCAATAACACATTGCGATGCCCCTTCATCAACAAACAGAACCAATGGTGTCCACATCCATGAAGCCTGATGCTGAGGAACTTGCAGGTTCAACTGTTTAAATTCCAAATAAAATAAGTGAGAAACGCAGAAAAAAAAGGAGAAGCCATCACAGAGAAAAAACTTAGGTATATTTTTATTCTCTCTCAGGCACTGCAATTAGACTGACAGGCTACTGAGAATACGTGGAAGCTTATTTATAACCAAGACTGCATAGAGTCATATCAATGAGATTTAAGAGGTTTTATATCAAATTATGTCTAACTTTCAGCCAGATTAATTACTAGTTTTTCAAGTCATCTTTTCCTGTAAGCTCAGTCTAAGCAATTTAAATTATAATCTTACAGAGCACATGAGATCTGCTTCATAAGTGGGCAAGTGAATCTTATCTAACAAACTATCCAGAAGCTACAGGTCCACCAGAACATAATGAATGCAAGTAATTTAAATTTCATGTTGTCATACGAAAGCTTTATTAAAATATTCATCTGAATAATAAAAAACCATTTCGCATTAACAGGACACTGAACAGAAAGCCTTTAACTACACATCACGTAGAGAAGTAGGTAAGTAGTCATTAATTGATTTATTTTAATGCTTTGATGTTTTGTCATAAAGTCATGTTACTAACTGCTCAGATCCGGTTAAAGCCAAAGTAAAAGCATCAAAGCAACTTTACTGGTTTTGTTAGACACTGTAAAGAGATTGCATAGTTTTCACCTCTGACAACTCATTGTAGTTCCTTTATTTCACTTCATCACTACATTTTTTCATTAAGGCTCAAACAGAAAAAGCAGCAACCTCAGGCTTGGTAAAAGGTCACTTAATTTTATACTTTATTCATCTCCTAAAAGTTGTACAAAAATTAGAACTACAGCTTATTCTTATATCTCAACACAAACGAAATTATGATTATCACTCTATGCAAGAACAGGTTTTAGTTATGTTTCCAAAAAACGGTACAAGGTGAAACTAACACAGCACATATACAAATATGCAAAAGGAAGCCAGTGGTCATGAAAGCAGGCACTGCCACTCCTGGATGATACAGCAGTGAGGTGATGTTTTGAAACTGATCAACTGTAAAATCCTGTGTTGAAAAAAGCTAATTAACCAAGCTGCCAGCTACATGATTTAAATAAAGAAAGCAATCTTTAATGAAGCAATCTTTAATTTTAGCTGACATGGTGTGCCAAGGACAAGGGCAAGATTTACTTCTTATAATAAATTCTTCAGCAGAGCTTTCCCTCCATCTGTCCCTTTAGAAGGGTCATCTCTTCAATTATTCAGATGTGCAACTGAAAGCACCAAGATTAGATGGTGAAGCGAAGACTAAACACAGGTCTTGATTATCAGCTACCTTCCTCACAATGATGAGCTTTTTGTAGTGTCTAACATAAAACTCATTGAACTCTTACTGCTTAAACTGAGGAAGAGAACATTAAGCTTGATCAGAAGAGCATTCTCATGTAAACTTGTCCAAGTAACTAACCACAGCACTTAAACAGTAGTATTTTTCTTTGGATTTTAATAACAAATATGAAACATGTAACCAAACTTCAACTAATTAGCTAGGAAAGGCTTTACAGTAAGCAAAAGAAACATTAAAAAGAAGACAGCATTATTTTGGATTGATTTCAAATTCACTACAGTAAAATCATTAAAATTCAGTTAAGTTTCTACCGTGTTGTAATAGGTTTAAGAATGAGCATAGAAAAATATGCATTATTTTTGAACTGGAACAGCAGCAATAGCTTGTCATTGACAAAATAGATATCTATGATCTTGATAGTTTCAAATTCAGTCCTTCACTTCCAATGTAGACAGCAAGCCTATAGTAGATCACAATAATTTGTGCTCAAAGATTAAATAAAAATTGTTAGTTTTTATCTTCTAAACTCTCAAATTTGCTGCACAAGGAACCACTTGGTGGTTTTGAACTCAACTTCTACATCTTTCATGGAAAAAGGCAGAAATCACATCCTGCCCAGTCCTCACTTTAACTCATGACTTTTGAGATTTCAGATCTTCTTCAACCATCTATTTTTCACCCTGACAACTCTTGATGCTTATCAAGTATCTACACCAAAGCTGTTCTGTATATTTCATCATCCTTCATGCCCTCAGCTGAGATTTAAGCTCTACTATACATTCTAGCAAGAGGAGACCATACAAAGTATTCAAACTGCTGATACAAACTGGGTTACATAGTAACACAGCAACCTCTTCAAGTTTACTCTATAGTCCTCTTCTGGTAACTGTCAATTGCTCGTTTGACACCTACTAAATAATAACAGTAACCTATTAAATAATAACAGTACTGAGACCTTGCTCCTGCACAGCTATGGCCAGTTCAGCATCCACCACTATAGGTAAAGCTAGGGCTGCTCTCTTCAATGCAGCTACCTATTCTCTTGACAAATGACAGAACTAGAAATTCAGTCATATGACTTTTTTCTGTGGTTCTTTTCAGCTGTACCTCACCCTTACTATCCCAATTAATTTGAGATCAGCAGCAAGCTCAAAGGTAAAAATTTCAGGAAATCCTTACAAACCACCAGACTTCCCCACTGGTCACCAAGGCTTTTAGGTAATTTAGCAATCTTAGATGCCAACAGCAATTTGTCTTGCCTAGAAGTGACTTTCTTTACTGATACAGCCAAGCATTTACTTCCACCTTATTTTCTTTACAAATTAAGGAATTATTTATCAGCACAAAGGCCATCCTTTCTTATGCTATGGCTTATTAACTCCCTTTAAAGCTAGTGAGGGACCCTCTTAAAATTCACTTAGAAACTAGAGACACCTAAATTACTTTTATCCACACGGTTATTGACCCTCCATCAACCTCCATAAAGTTACAAGACAGGTTTCCTCATATTTTTCCTTACAAATGTGCCTTTTGTAAGAGAGAAGGCAATGACTACAAGGACGGTATGCAGTGGGGAGCTGCATAAGTAACACTATCAACTGGACTGAGTCAGACATTTGCATCAGAGCCTTACAAATGCTAGCCTCCCTTACTTAAGTTTTGGCACCCCACCTGCCATTCTCTATAGATTTATAGAAGAATTCACACATCATCAGCATGACACTATTTCATCTGAGTATTTAGAACCAGAGTGAATACCACCTTGTCCTTGTACTTCGCTGCTGGTAATGTTATCAGCTACATCCACAAACTCTTCTCCTTCCTCTACCATGGTAGACCCACCAGCTGAGCAATCCCTCACAAAGAAAAGCTCAGATATTGAAACCTCTGATTTCCTCCCCACTGAACAAAGACACAAGTAATTTAATTTCCCTGCAGAAGTCATATCTACTATATATGCTTTGTTAATATCCTCAACCACAATTCCGACAGGCAGTGGAATCCTGATCTGTAGGAAGAAATAGTCATTATCAGCTTTGATGCCTTTTGTTAACCACAAAATTCTCAATGTGTTTATTGATTACTAGACTCATAATTTTAACACGTTTGAACATTCCTTCTGCTTTTTTGTTTGTTTTGAAGGCAGTTGTCTCCATGCTATCCAAGTTTCTTCTGCTCTCTTGTAATTCTGCTAGATGGCACACACTGGCATTCTGTTTCACAATCAATCTCCACGTCATACATCCACCTGCTTCACCGTGGTCTAGGTCACCTTGAGAGATCCAGATTTTAAGAGCTGTCTGGTTACTTGCTTTTTAAGGCTTTTTAATATATTTTTTATACCATCTCTTTGAATGAAATGGACTTTGATACATGTATTTGAGGATGCACAAAAGATTAGAATGACTTAAATCTTCCTTTAAAAATACAAATTAGTCTGTTCTCACCTACCATTTCTTTGAGCCATGCTGTGTGGTGATAAGTGTGTATTAAAGCACACATCACATGGTGTGTGCATGTTACACAAGCAGACACTTCCACTGACTCAAGTTATGCTCCAACACCCTTAAAATACCAAAGTCAAGCCAGGGCAGGCAGGACAATACAAAAAAAATACCCCAAAACCACTTTATTTGTTCACCAGCATACTCTTATTGCAAGATATTAGCACTGGAATAAATCCAGTTTCCACATAAGTAATTCATATGCACCTATAACATTACATTCCAATTATAAAACAAAACTTGTGCTGAACAACAGTTAAAAGCCTGTAAGATCTACAAAGACAGAACAGTATCATTCAGACTTAGTTTTGTTCATTTTCCCACCTACAGACCACAGATTGTGCATCTCTTCTTACAGAAAAGATATATAAGTATCTATAATTTACACCATAACAAATTGGCATTAGCTATAGAATCAGTTCTCATCAGTTTCCAGAACAATGGTGTTTAGAACGAGGCTAATGCATTTTGTAGCAGTTTACCTTACAGCTCAAGATTGCTAAGGCAGGACCTTGATCTACTCAGAAGACAAAGTAGAGGCTCAGAAATATTATTTCTTCCATCTTGCTCCAAAATCTCAGCGTTGTTTTAAACATTTTAGTACTTGGCATGTTTAACATCCAACTGACAGTCACATTTCACTTCCCAATATTCACTATTCCTTCAGCATAGAACACGTGCTTTAAAACACACTGAAATAGGTGTATCTAATGCTCACCACATCACAGCAACTAACAAGTCACTCAGCTACATTTCTCCAGTGAGGCACAGAACATAGCTCCCCAGTTTCACCTCCCTTAGATCTAGCCTTAGTCTCAAAATAAATTATTTTTCCCAGCTCCTCTATACAAAAAACATTCCCATTTTTGTAAGAATCAAGGTACTACCCTGTGCATAACAGCCTCCTCTCACTACAGAGTCTTGGTTCATCTTTTCAGCATGAAAAAAACTACAGTGAAGACAAAGGAGTCTTGCTTAAAGAGGTAACAGTTAAGTATTTCTGAAGTCTCATCAAACTCTGGGAAGTTTAGCAGGACCTTGGAAGCCTTGCTACACAGACATATCTGTTCACTTCCAACAATTTGCAAGCTAACCAGCACAAGTAACAAAGTAAGACTGGAAAAAGAAATGCAGCAAAAAAATCAGAATTTTTTTATAACCAGAAAGTAATTACTTAAATTTCATAGACCTCTATAATATATCACATGTAATGGCACCCTAAAACATTGCAAATATTACAAAACTTAACAAAACTGAAGGCATGAAAATGCATTTCAGAGATATTAATACCTATCTATATGCCATCACTGCAATTACATCATAGTAGTATGATACATTAATAATTACGAAGAAAAGTCACCTAGTCAAGAACCTAAAAAGTTTCTGAAGTAATTCAGATGGGTGACTTCTCTTACAGGTACAGTCTTACTTGAAGGTTTCTCATCAACAATTCTTTAAATAATTTTATTGAGGCATAGCCATTCATTTTTGTAGACTCTTATGCAGTTATGTTCTTGCATTCATTGTTTGAGATATTCTCCATGAAAAGTATTACCTCACCTTTTACTGCTGACTTCCGTTAGAGTGACTCCTTGACCTGAAAAATTCATAAGGTAAAAAAATTAAAAATTCTAGCATACTTGTATGTAGAGAGCTGAACTAATCCAATATATAGCCACCTACTTTGTAGGATCATACCAGCACTCATACAAATGCTACAGTAATCTACTTTCCCCTTGTGTCAAACTATTTGTGGTATGGATGTAAAAAGCATTTGTAACCTTTTAACAGGAGTGCTCTTGCACAACTGAACTTGTCTTTGGCATGAGTCCAGCATTTCTTATGAATTTATTTGGGGTCTGAAGTTTAAGAAACTTCCCATTTCTTCCAAATTAAAAGAATAACCTCATCCTAAGAGCCATATTACTTTAATATATTCTTCCTTCCACTGACATATCTGCAAGTATAAGGGATTGTCCTACCAGTCCATTTCTTTGCAACATTTTCAGCTTTAGTAAAGTGGAAAAGCAGTCAATCCAGCAGGCTCATGTCCAAACTACCACCCTGAAGTCTTGTCAAAGGCCCCACTGACTATGCCACAATTTACTATATTAGATTTTATTTTTTGTAATCAGTTAATTATGTCAACTATAGAACAGACTTCACATAACTAATGCAGCAGTGTTTCTCAGGAGGCTGCAAGGCTGCCAGCACATGTATTTCGAGGCTTTTACAACAGCTAGTTTTTATGGTAGGGCCTCTCTCGTGCTGCTGATGTTTCAATCTTTATTGTGCTTAACATAAAGGAGAGCTCTATGTCATGAGGATAGATCTGTAAAGCCGCTTTTGGGTATTAAAACAGGTTTTAAAATTAAATATTAATTGTTAGAAAAGCGTACATTAACACATACAGAGACAAGCAGACCAAGACTCAGTGGCCACAGTAAATTTAATCAGAACCCACACTCCATTAACAGCTGGATGAGTTCCAGAAGCCGTCTGTGCCCTTGGCCATCTGCCAAGACCACTGATTGTGTTTTAAGTCCCCTGAAATTACAAGGATTTACTCGAATATGCCATTCTCCACTCTCGGTGCAGTATTTACCATTTTCTTTTGTGGCACATATAAAAAGTAGCTGTCTACCTCACCACCAGTACACTTGCATGCTACAGATGTACACAGTCAGAAATAATGCCAACTAAATTGCAATTCTGGTACATTTTGCAAATGAACTGTAGAAAAAGGCACTAATGACACCTAACATCAACAAACTATAAGCAGCATCTAAGATTTGAATTCAAGTATGAAATTTAATCTATTGAGGAAAAAAAGAAAGCTTTTGAGCATTTACCAGAGCTGTCTACAAGCATGTTAGAGACCAGCATCAAAATTCTTGTCCCAAAAGCTTCATTCAAGTCTACTGCTCATCAGTCATAGCATGCATTAATACATAGCTCTTACAACAGAGTTGTGTAGAGAATCCTGAAAGGAGGAGGAAGGAAGGAGGAAAGGAGGAGGAAGCATTAAAACTAATTGCAATACCTGAAAGTCTTTAATATCAAAATGAGAAGTTGGTTTGGCCACATACCAAGAAATTTGGTGAGTATATCTCCCAAGAACATCTGCCATTCAGTCACAATTCTCTTTGGAGACCTTCATACAATACGGTATTTTATTTAGGTAAGGTATCAGAACATCCAGGTTATGAAAAGAAGTAAAAAGCAAGGCAGGTAGTGATGACTAAAAACTCCGGCAGAAACAGTGGTAGAAAGGAAGAAGAAAACACACCACAAAGGACAATACTTGCTCAGTTGCAGGTCCAGAATACTCCAGAAGTATTTGATGCACATGTGGTATGTGGCGCCAACTCAACTCTGAATTCCTCAAGCCCACACCAAGATCTGCCATCATTAAAGGAAGAGCTAGAATATTTGTACAAAGTATGTGCATTACAACTCACACGGACTAGAAGCTGCTCCCGAAAGCGTATCAGTGCAAGTACCTAAGTACTGCCAGGTATCAGGTTTGATGTATGGAAGCCTAACAGCATAAGAAAGGGAAAATACTCATCATCAGAATAACTCTTTCAAACTCAGACTACTGTACAATACAATGCAGCACTGCAGTGCTAACTTTGCTCATCGCCTTCTCCAACGTAGCTCCATGGCAGAGTAACCCAGCTTGTCAGCCAGATCCAGCCTCCCACCCCCTGGCATTCAACACGCCTTTTGTTGAGCTCAGCTGGTGCCTACCCAGACAGTAGCCAGCAGCAAGACCAGCTCAGGCTGTGGTTTTCCCGGCCTTCTGCTTCCCAGCTAAGCTGAATTACATGATTTGCCACTCGGCAAGTGGGAATAGTCCTACCTCCTTTTCCCCTTTCAACCAACAACCCCTTCAATCAGAAAGCAAGTTG
Organism: Rhabdornis inornatus; assembly: GCA_013397075.1. Lineage (NCBI taxonomy): Eukaryota > Metazoa > Chordata > Aves > Passeriformes > Rhabdornithidae > Rhabdornis > Rhabdornis inornatus. The sequence goes on from VWZS01009562.1 coordinate 2,393,428, forward strand.
ATTCAGCCTATGAACCCAGCAAAAATGAGAACAAAATAAAAGCCCAAAACACAGACTTTTTTCCAGATTAGTCTCTGGTCTTTTAGCAAGCTGAATTGATCTACTGTAGGATCATCAGACAAATACTAGAGCCAGCATAAACTAAGCAGTAGGAACTCAGCCTCCTTTTATTAAGGCCACAGACACAGCTGAGGAGGGCTTGATGAGAGGTATTCATCCCTGTACCTTAAGACACAGGTAGCACTGCTGCTCTGCTGCAACTCACACTGCTGGGACACAGCCTAACAGAAAGGCTGCATGAGAAAATACAAGTAGGTCACTCAGGAGAGAAACCACTTGAATCTGAAGCATGTCTCTTATTGAAGCAGCAGAGAGAAGAGATGTCAGTCTCTGAACAAAGGCAGATTAAAACAGTATGTTGGACCAACAGTAAATGCTGAAATCTTTTTTAGTAAGCTAGTTAGATGTGTCATGTAAAACACATGGCAGTGTACAGTGACTGCACAAATACATGCAATTTCAATTAGAGTTCTCTCACTTTTTCACCCATGTAGACCTTATACCTGCTTGCCCAAAGCACCTACAGAGTAGCACTGCTGTGAGAGTCTACAAGCGTCCCCAATGAGTGAAATTAAAACTGGGATGCAAGACACCAAAGCCAATAGTTTGCTCCTATCACAAGGGGACAGACTCATTGCTCCTGCATCCCACCAGGCAGCTCTGCCGTCCCTTTTGCACTGACTACAGTACTTGTCAGATCTCACCAAAAACTAAGTACTCAATTTCCTAAAAATATTTTCTCCTCTCTAGAAAACAGTTCAGCCATAGGTACAATACTGAGAACAGTGGGAAAAAAAATTAGGACAAAACTAACAACAACTGTTGCTGAAAGGAGGTAGAAGTAAAGCAACACCTGAAAATGAACCACAAGTTATCCCTTCCAAGACTCCTATTAGGAACATATAGTCAGAGTCCCTAAAGACATATAAAAGTAAGCAAGCTAATACAGCATTACCTATCTGGCAAATCATTATTCAGAGTAAGCATAAGTTGTCCCTCAGGGGAAAGATTTACTAGAGACACAACCCCAAACAGCAATGGAGGTGTGATGTACATTCAAAATAAGAAGGAAAGCTATTTTAGGCATGGAAAAAAGAATATAATTTCTGTGAAGATTTTCAATAATCTCATATAATGCCAGGAAGGATTCTCATCAGAGGACTAACTGAAAGAAGTAGAATAACTTTCCCATTTCTTGACAAAGAGGCAGGGGAACAGTTTGCTCAGGTTTCCTTATCACTTACTGCAAAACCCACAACATTAAAGACAGAATACTATGATGGACTAAGTCCAACACACCCATTTTTAGTTCAGCTATAGACTAAAACCCGTGTCAACATCTCCCACTGCGAGAAGCAGAAGCAATTCCAAGATACCAAAAGCTACCATGGATATGGACTATCTGTATTCCAAAGGGATTTTTACAAAATCCCATAGCAGAGACTATACTTTCATTTCCTTTACATTTTAGTTGCCTATAATTTGCTGCATGTACTTCTAAAAACATTTTCCCTAAAGGACTGATATTTAAACTTGCAATATCAGAGTTGTCAGGTTTTCTGTTTCTTTTCTTGACATAGAAAGCACAAAATTGATTAATTATTGGTATCTGTTCTTAGAAGACAACAAGCTCAAGAATAAAGAGGGTTATTAGGATAAGGCTGTTGGTAAAACCTACAGAAGCAGAAACTTCAAGCAGCAGCTGACAGAAATTTTACTTTTTCATATATTGCTCCTCCTCTGGAGGATCACCATTACAACCTTCCAGGTTTCAAAATCATTACCCTCCATGCAGGGAGAGAAACCAGAGTCACAAAAAGGATTGGGTTCACAGCTGGCATAGACCAAGGCTCTGCAGGAAGGCATTACACAGCTCAGCTCTCAGTGTGCTCTCCTGCCCACTGTTCCCAGCAGTGCTTGCATCCCATTCCTGTCCTTTCTGCTCCCCACTGCCTGCCTTGACACAGCTTTACTTTTCAGCAGAAAAGCAGCTGACCTGGCTGACCAGAGACACACACACACACTGCTGGCAGCTGAGCTCACCCATGGAAAGGACAGGTCTTAGGGAGGCCCAGACTCACAATGAAGCCATGCTTTTACATAACAACTTGGCCAGAAATCAGAGAAAGACAACTGAAAGCCACGTAAACCCCCAAACAAACTTCCCCTCTAGTCTGCAAAACACCCCTCCTCTTCCACATGTGGAGAGTGAAGGTACAACGTCAGCTTTACATCTTCGGAAATCTTTAGGAGTGAAGGTATTACACTGCAGTATTACTAGTGTCAGGTTAAGTTATTTCATACTTCTTGACCTTAAGCACACCTTGGGGGGGAGGGGGGAACCAATAAATAACTTAAATAGTTCATTAGTAAATCACCAAGGAAAATTAACAAGATTAAATGTCTTTGGTTTCATATTGCTGGAGATAAGTGACAAGGAAAGTGTCACTTAGGTAGAAGATGTTTATACAAACACAGGATATATTTTATATCTACAATAGAGTCATGCAGCAATTTTGCAGTCATGGCCTGGATAATTGAATATGACTAACAATGTTGTGGGGTTTTCATTGGTGGTTAGGTTAATTTGGCTTTAAAGTAATCTTGCACAATTTTAAATTTCATTTTAATTCTTGGTGGCAGTTACCATTCCAAAACTTTAGACATCCACAGCATGGGCACCTCTCTCTGATCAGTCACCCTAGATGCTTTAAGAGCATATTTCAGGCATCCACAACTTGTGCCAGCTTGACTGGCCCAAAAGCAGATCTGCAGGCTGGATTTTTTTGATTGCACTTCTATCACTGCTCCATTTACCATGCCCCTCCCAAGGTGGTTGCAAAGCTGTCTGCTTGCTGGGGGATTATTTAGACATTAATTAGGCAGAAAATCAGCTTATCTGTCCTGGAAGATACAGTAAAATTCAACAATACCAATTCTTTGGACAGTCCATTAAAAAAAGTCAAAAACTTGCAAGCTCCCCTCAGTTATGCAGCAGAAGTGCTGTGACTCACTGCACACTGTTCATTTTATGTTCAAGGAGTCCAAAAGCTGAGCATTTTCCCTCCTGGTTTGTCTGTCCCCTTTTGTCCACCCTACCTCAAGCTCTGAGACATTAGATATATCTGAAAACTTAAAAAAAAACTGCATATTTTTCAAAGAGTGGTTAAGTAGTCTAGCACAAATTGTAGAGACATTGCTGTATGGCATAACTGCATCAACAACTATGCTGTAACAAAGCTTAGCATTCCTGGACTATATAAACTTCAACAGAGATCATTTCTGTAAACTAAGTACCCAATATGGTTATGGCCCGCAGAATTATATTTCAAGTATTTGACATATCAAGCACTCGAGGAGAGAGAAAAACCCTACTACCTAGACAACTACTATTAGTCCCTACTGCATGGTATAGAAAAGCAGGATGCATCAAAAGTGTGGAACAAAAGGCTCCAGACACACTCTATAGTACCCAGAAAAGCAGGTCTTTGCATCCCTCAGCAGAGCTGCCTAGCACAGGGCTACACAGCAGCTTCTGTGAAAAACTTATATTCAAGTAAGGGGAAAAACATAGCAAGCACCGATCAGACAAACCCATTCTGAGCTCAGGCTTGCCAGCTAGTAAAGCAAAGGTAAGTAGTAGAGAAAATGTAGCTCAAGGATCATGCTTTACTATCTTGGCTCCCAGTTGCTCCTCCCACCTGCTTGAAGCCATAGTATTAAACTTCATCATCCAAACAATCCATGCCAGCTTGCACCACTATTTGAGTCTGTTTGCAATAGCAGGTGAAGAAAATCAGGAAACCTTCACAGTAAATCTACTTGTTTTTACAAGTAGCAATACAACTTCATCTTGAGAAGTCCACACAAGCAAATCTGTGTTCTTTCTTTAATGAAGGGCCAAGGTTTTTTATTATTTAAATACAGCGCTTCCCATGCCAGAAATCAGTGTGCCCCAAATTCTCTCTTTTCAAAGCCTTTGACCAGCAAGTCAAATATTCATAGAACATTTCAAACTCCCCCATTTTTGTTTTTTTGAGGAATAGGCTATATATATTTCAAGACTATCAGCAAGACACAGATAATCTAGGTTCCTTTCAGTTTTGCTTATCAATGGGCCACTATTGGTCAGAATACAAGTCTGACTGAAAAACAAGAAATCCTGAAATCTCAGTTATGTGCTAACACGTGACACAGATCTACTGGATGATGTCTTCAATTCAAAAGGGGTCCTATGGCAACACAAATAAAAGCAAGCAGGTTACTTCAGGTGTTACTTTCCACCACCTGAATACAAGTATGTCTGTGCCCTTGTGTCCATGCTCCAGCTGACATCTTGGCCAACTCAACTACAAAAAGTAACACACATTAAAATACGATGGTTTAAATCAATTTCACCTTGTAAATAAAAAAAAAACACAGGATCCCTTAAGCAGTGAATGCAGTTTTGAAATGAATTTCAGTCTTGCTCTTGAGATAATCATAAGCACACAGCAACAGCAACTTCAGCGACTGAATTACCATCTGCCAGCTAGACATATTTCTATACCCCTCATATATTTTTCAATTCTGAACTTTTCAGCATTGTGCTGCCACAAGAGCAGTATACTGTCTTGTGACAAAAATTAAACAAGAATATTTTCATGACCCTAGTAAGTCTTAGGGCACATGGATAAAACAAGCATTTTTACATGTCAAATACTATAAGGATGGCTTAGCAACTTCAGCAATACAAAGACACCCCTCCCCAAACGACCAATCACCACACACATTCTCCTCTAAAACAGTTAGAAACATGGCTTTTCAGAGACCTTTTGAAGGGCATCTATAATGGGGTAAAGAAGACATCAGGCACATTGCCCCAGAGTAGTCAGCAAGAAGCAGCCCATTGTAAAAGAGTCATCACCCATGAGAACCCAATAAATCTTTCAGGTGACCAGCACATCATGCAGGAGCAACTATTACTTTCCAGTAACTTCTTAGGTGCTTAACCTTTTACTGTGAAGCAAGTCACGTTCGGCCAGGAACCTCAGCAAGTAGTTCACAGGAAAATGAAAAACTTGACTTAAATATGAAAGTCTGGGAGATTTCCTCAACAAGACAGGACTATTAAAAATATTCTATGGAATGACATCTTCCAAGGAGAAGCTTGTAATATACATCTCTGAAAGATATATCAAGTACAAAAACAATGTCTGAAGAGTAATTCACTCGTAAAGTGAACTAAAAGCACCAATACCAACACCAGGTAATTGTCATAACATGGGGAAAAAAACAGCCACAGGTGGGAAAGATTGTGAAGGAAGGGAAATCCACTGCACTTACACCAAGAAAAAGCACAGTACACTAGCAATAGTCAAAATACTCAGTATTTCAATACTGTTTTGCTTTGATGTACTGCAACAGAACAAGCAGAGGAGCAACAAGTGGTGCAGGAGTCTGTGAGCTCACAGACATCTGAACCCTATTAACATCCCGAGCCAACATAGCCTGAAGGACATTGCTCACTCAAATGAAATAACCAGCCACAACTGCCTGCAGCTGTAGGTAGAAAGAGAAAGCAGCATTGTTGAATCAGCTGAAGCCCAAAATAACAGCTGGAAAAGCTGCTATATCAGGAACAGAATGGGCAAGAGGTTCCAAAAAAATCAGTGGTTGCAGTGCTTTTTTCTTGCAAGCAGGTACACGGGTCTGTTAACAAGCACTAAAGTTTTGTTTCTGTAAATTACTTTTAGCACTTGTCTTCTGTAAACCTGAGGAATATCCAGAAAGCTTTTCTTGTTTGGTCCACTGCATCATCACACGAGAAGGCTGGTAAACATACCACACACCGCAAAGTGAATCATGAGTCAGACTGAAAGCACATTTCTGCCTAAGACCTAAAAGAATTATTAAACGAAAAAATGTCTTCAATTCTCTGCTACTGAGGGCAGAGGGGACAAGCATTGAGTGGCAGGGACACCCTAATTTGCATCAGCCTCAAGGCACTGCACAGGAAGCTGGTGTCAAGCATCTGACACTGCATTTCAGTTTGAGTGAGTCATTTCTGAACCCTCTACCTGCAAGTTTGCAGTGACTAAGAAGGTTTGGAATGGGCTTTCCAGTAAGGTCAGCTTGTCTGATACTGAGGTCTTTCCCAGAGAGAAAAACAGCTCTTTTGAATAGCCAGCTGAGACAGCATGTGTTAAGTCCCTCGTCTTCCAGAAGTAAAAATAGATACCCCATTCCTCAACTCAACTGTTTTCTCAATTTTTGGTATTTTGCAACTTGGTCTCCCAAAACTACCTCTATATTCAGCTCAAAATACAAAAAGTCAGAAAGACCAAAGCAGGAAGCTCAGAGATTAGCAAGCTTGCTTTTGTTATGTCAATCTTCCAACTTCTGCTCAGCTCCAGGAAACCATAATACATGAGATTTGCACATTGTAAAGGGCCCCAACAACCACAAACTCTAACAACTATTTCTCTCTTTGTTCCCCTAGAAAGTTTTGTTATAATCACCCAGAACCCAACCCACGAGGGTCACACCACATCATAACACCAATAAACACTAACTACAGAAAACTTACATTTCTGAGAGAGAAAAGAAAAGCACATTGAACAAATAAAAAGCACAGCCAGCAACACTGACATCATAGCCTGCTGTACCAAAAATGCTTTTGGTAACCACATGACCTAGCAATGGTCTACAAAACACTGGCAACACGATTGAGGCTTGGCACCACAAACTAATCAGATATTTCTCAATTTCAGTTCAGTATAATAAAACTATTAGCCACTAAATAACAGCATAGTAAAACTAAAGCCACTTTATTTTAACTGGTCTTAGGCTAACCAAGTTGGGTATTTTCCTCTCTCCTCCCCCCAAAAAAAAGTCAGTGACTGCTACAGCCACATACTTGGTAGGCTGCAGGAGACTATTTAAAGGTAGGATTCTCAAGAATTGTTATTGTTTAGAAGTTCTTCCAGATGTTGGCAGTTACCTCTAAAAACAACCTCAAATTCCAGCTCCTAGTGATGCTCTAGGAAACCATTAAAACTCTTTCAAAAAATTTAGTCTCTGGATATGCAAGTTATGAAGTTAGAGGGTTTACCATGTTCTAAAACCAAGACTGTAGAGATGACCAGAAAGCAATGGGTGCCATATAGACAGTTTTGTCTTTTTCAAAATACACTGTTACTTCAATAGACTAAGATAGTTGAGAAAGGTCTCCTCATTAAAAGTGCAGAATCCAGTGAGAGTTCTCTACTCAAGTGGGATTTTTCACTGTGGACAACAGTTTAACTTGAGGTCACTACACATGAAACTGAGCTATAGATAGGAGATCAGTGATCAGTCAAAGAGCCCACTCTAGAGCTATACAAGTCCCTTCAGCTGTCCTTAAGCTACTATAAGTATACATACATCAGACTCTTCCCTTTATGCTCCCTGAAATTCCTCTTTTAAGCTGGGACTGACACTTAAAAATATGGCCTTTTGAGGAATACAACTCCTACTACATTCACTTTCCTGCATTTGTTTTTCTGTCAGTATATCTCCCCAAATGAACCTGCTATAGGAACAAACCAGTACCAGAGAGAATGGAAACCAGTCCAGCAGTCCCAGCTTTAGTAGGCTTCAGTATTACAGAGGTTGTAGTTTGCCTAACTTTACACTAGCTTAAACTGGCACTTCCTTACAAGGAAGTTCTTTTCCTCAGTCTCTTCTGTTTTTGCATCAACATTCTTTGTGCTGGCACAGCTGTTTGCATAGCTGGACTATGAACTTCAGTGAATTATGGTCCATCTAAAAAACTCTTCAAAATGTATTATTTTTGCTGGATTATCACTTTGGAGCTGAGTAATAACTAATAAGGAAAACAAATATAGCTGAACTTGTTAACCAGGAAGACTGTAATGGCAGAGATTGATAAAATGCAAACACAGGTATAGCCGAGTTGTGAGACAGCATATGACTAAGACATCAGGAGGGAGATGAGGAAAAGTGAAAGACTAAACCAGTTAGCTCAAGCAGCTGAAAGGTGGTTCTCTAAGTCTTAATCTCACCAAGGAGCTCTACAGGCTTTCTAATAATGGCATATAAGGGAATGTGATTTTTTTCAGTTTTGTCTTACAATCTAAAAGGCTCATGTATATATTCACAGCTGTGTTAAGAATATTAGGATTGTCTTGGGAACTTAGAATGCACAAGTAAGAGCCGGATTAGACTAATTACCTTGCCCCAGTGCACAAGGTAGCTGTTCACCAAGCCTGATGAAAATCAAGTACTCTAAAAAGTGTATGGCCATTAAGTACTTCTACTGCAACTATTCAACCCCATCCTATGAAGATAAAGCTAATGTTTTCTTTTCAGTTTGAGATCCATCACTACACCATTCAGCTACTTCAAACAATTTTCACAACACCTTTATTAAGCAATCTCTCAACACAAAACTAATTATTATAGAACAGCCCAGGCTCAACAGGAAGATCATAAGACAGATGATCATGTAGCAAACCACATGCAAGAAGTCACCATCCTGACAATTCAAAGCTAACCCATTTCACCACGTACCAGGATGCAGACTATGAAAACTAAAAAGGTTTGTCATTACCATCCATAGCAAGACAGCAATTTCTTAGATTGTCTTCAACTATTTTGCTAAATGCAAACACATAGGTTCCAATAGTGAAAATGAGGAAGAGAAATCAGAACTTGTGTTAGATATCATGTAGTAAGTACCAAGTAAAAGAAATGGAAACACATGGAAATTGCCTTGGAAGTAAGCATAAAATAATGAATTCATACTGGAGTACAGAGATGAATATGTACTACTTTCAAACCTTTAAAACCTCATAGTTAACCAAGATGACTAACCTCTTAACAAGTCAAGATATCCACAAGCCAAAATGACTACAACTCCCAAGTGCTTAGTTTTGGCAAGATTACACTGAAAAGATGTAAATAATGGGTAGTTTCACCTTACTCTAAAGTTGTCATGAGGTTGCACAATAGTGTATAGCTAGTGTATGGATCCCTACAGCACAATATAAGATGTTTTCAAGGAGGAACAGAAAACAGGACTGTAGAGCAGGAACTGAATAATGAGGTGAGTCAGTTATTGTAAACAAAGTTTGCCACCCTGAAACTATAGGAGGAAAATAAACATATACTAGGCCCTGGCAATGGGCATAATGCAAGTATCTGCTTTAATGAGCAAGGAATTAAAAAATAATACCCTAGAGACTCTTAAGGCATCTGGTGCAGGATACTCAAATAAGACAACTAAGTTGAGCCAACAAAACAAATTCATGCTGCCTATTTGCTTCATAGAACACTGTCCAGCCCTCTCTGCCAGGATTAACGAAATTCACAGAAAAAAAAAAATTACCCTAGTCTTTGCAGCACCTTATCTTGTAATCTGGAAGAAACTACAGAAAGCAGCTTTGAAACTGCTGTCAGAGCCTTTTCACAGCTCTTCCACTCATCCCTAACAGAAGCTATTGTACGTGTCCCTTTCAATAGTTTACAGAAGGATATGAAATATCACTCCCATTTATATTTCATGGAGGCACGTTTACTACCCTTAACCTAACCATAATATTTACAATTTATTTTTACTAGTCCATCGACTCAGTTGCAAAAGTAGTATCAAATTAATTTCTGCAGTACAGAGCTTGACACCCAAAAAAGAACCAAATTTTCAATAAATAGCTCTTCCTGTTCTGCTTCCTTCTATATGCAAACATCTGGGCTGAGTGCCCAACTGACTATTTAAAAATAGTTTTAATTGCTTTATTATCTGCTCTGATGTAATCGATGCTTTTTAATACATTGTTTCTTCTGGCTTCTTAGAAAGAGCCTTCTCCCACAGTCTAACACTACCTCCATTAAACAATTCAAGAGTTGTTTTTTTCCCCAAGATCACTGTTGAAAATCTTGAGTAATACCTTTAGTTTTATCTTGCCGTGGTTTTGAAAAACCACTTATAACAGCTGCAGCAGTGATGGTCTGCATTAAATACCAATAATAACACACCTGACAAATGATGAGTAGCCCTCCCCACCCCAAAATAGTTTCCAACCAACCTGTTGTGCTCATAGCCAGTGCCATGAGTCAACATTATGGCTCCATATCCTCCAGGTGCTACCAGTCACATCATCACTTAAGACTATATTAAAAATATGGACACAGAACTTACCAACTCCTGTAACTTTTGAAGACATACCACTAGTACTAAGTGCTGTGGGCTCATTTTTGTCAACTGATCTCACCCTTTTTTTAATGAAAACTAGTCACAAACATGGAGTTTGTATTCCAGAGGGCATCACCTAATTTTCAATTATTTAGGTTTCATCTTCCTACAGAAAAATTCAATAACACTTTTTCAGTGTCATTTTCCTACATGTACAATGTGTCAGGACAGAAAGTTCTTAGGAGAGATGCTAGGTACATCAGGACTAAGAAAAGTGATTTATGCCACAATCAAGATGTTCTACTTTACCTAACAAGCTCTCCAATGGCATGTTAAAACGTAAGGATGGGTATTAATAAATGAGCCACTTGCACATTTGTCTGGATAAAAGTTTGTAACAGGAAAGACCAGTATACTAGCTAAGAAAACCCCTAAACTGAAAACTTACTAGAACAGACATTTTATAGCTTTCTGCAGATACAGAGGCATTCTTAATGTGATCAAATATATGTTACTGCATGAGAGGGGAAGAAAGATGCATTTACTTGTCATGCTTTTTCCCCTCCCCCTCCTCCCAGTTTCTAACTCTAAGGTGAAGGAATCTAAGAGGTACACTGATAGGCAGGAGTCCCAAAACTCTTTGTTATTCTGGCCTGGTGTTGTGCCACTTCTGTTAAAAATATCAAGCAAGAATACAAGGAAAGTGCAACAGTAGCATCAAGCTCACAGTGCCTCTTGTGAGCAGTTGAAGAAGGTCATGGAGTTTACTGTGCGTTGAATTCTTTAGCGACAGAAAGTACACTCCTTCTGACGTACTGCACAAAGTGCTGTGGGGAAAGTAATTTTATCCATGTATTCTTGATTCTCCACTTGCTTATTAGGCAGCAAGTGCCATTGAGAAATCAGGCACTGTTAAATTTTTGGATCATCTTGTAATCATCCAAGAAACAGATGGCGATTACAGATTCCAGGGACTTGGGGGGGGTGGGGGGGGGTTTGCTTGTTTTTGGTTGGTTTGGGTTTTTTTAACTTATACACTATGCTCACTAACTTCATTAGACATTTATGCCCTTCTTCTAAATACATTTAATTTAATGGTTGACACAGTAGGCAAGCTTTCCAGCAGTCTGTTCTTCATCTCAAAACTAGCTACAAAAAAAACCCCAAAACAAAAAAACAACAAAAAAAACACACTTGCATTACTTTTCTGCTATTTTTCAGGTGATGTTTCGAAGGACCTAAGCCTACAAATTCCCAGCTTTCCTAACAAGCTCCTAACAGAAGGAGGCAACCAATTCTAGTGAGAGCACACTACCATCATTGTGCCTGCAGAAAACACAATCTGTGGATTTCATTTACAGGCACAGAAAACAAGTTACATGCCACCTTCCTTCCCCTCTCCTCCTTCCTACAGTTACTGGAAATCCAGCAGTGACAATATAAAGGTAAGAATGTTATTTACCACATCAGTTGTAAATTAAATACAATTATGGTGCTAGTTAAATATAGCTTTAAGTCATACTAACCAGTGAGTTTAAATATTTCAGTAGCACAGCCAGATTATCTTTGACACACGGTAAAAGACTGAGATAAAAATCAACTGTTAATGATGCAGATGCCTGCAAGATCCAAACACTGACAATTAGTCTTTGCTGCTACAAGTCATCAGTATTATAATCAGCTCTACAAAATGGGACACAGTTGCTTTCCCTTTCACTTAGCAAGCTTCATTCCACAGCATATGTCAGAGCACTGAGAAATGAATTTACAGCTCCGAATGAGAACACATTTTTTCTTGCTTTGCAAGACATTTGGGTAACGTTCATGTGTTTTCCCCTCACATGTCCTTTGAATTTATTACTGAACTTGACTGTATTACCAAGCAGGGTTTTGCATTAGGTACCTCGCTACTTCTACCTAAACAGCAACAGTGAGCTGCTCACAATTTCTTGAATGGGTGAGTAATTGATAAGAACCTTGAGTAACAGACATGCCTCTGCAAATTTTTCCCCCCATAAAGAATTCACACTTCTGCTGTCAGCCCTCAGCTTTGTGGCGTCAATGTTTAGGTTTTCACGTTAGAGTCATGTTTCCCCCAAGGACAGGAGAATTAAGACAGTTTGTTGGGCTTTTTTGCCTTAACTTCTTCACATTCAATTTCAAACCCTGAAAATTCTCCAAAACTCAACAATCAAGTATAGTCCTAAGATTAAAAAGTTAGTAAACCTGCAGAAAAATAATATTTTTCCTTTTTTATCTTTACCAAGTGTTTCCTTCCAAAACATGCAGCAATGCCAGAAATGTAAGAACTGCCTCTCAGCTTCACTGTTTTAATAGATATGTTCTTATTTCCCAAGACAGTTACTAGGAGTCAGAGACTCCCATTGTCTCATTAATTGATAGGCACTACAGGCAGTCTTAAATATAAATTTTCCGATGATTACTGTGTTCTAAGTTTAATTACTACCATCATGAACTATGATCTATGCTCAGTTCCTATTCTAGCCTTTGCTTACAGATTTCTGTTTATTCTGCTAAGAAACCTAAGGATTCTTAATTCCTGTTCTTAATTAATCCACACACATTGTTTGCATTTCTGCCATGAGAAACTCTTATTTATGATAACAGAGTTAAACCATGCTGCAAACTTATTTTCATTTGCTGGACAGTGCCACATGAAGCATTACAAAATGACAGGAAAAGCATCTAACAGAGGAGCCTGCAATGCTTCAATGCTGCATTCTTGGCCAAGAAGAGATGTCTAATTTGGATGCATCAAATTAACTTTTCTTTCCATGCTCTCTCATTCAGCGGGATTTCACTTCCATAGGGCCTCCAAGCATTACTCATGACTACATTTTGCAGTGGGGTAAGGAAATGGAATGCCATTTTTAGAACATAACAGATATTCACACCTTCAACCATCACCTTCATGTGAATGCAAGGCCTCTCTTCTCTGAGCCTGTTGTGTTGCTGGCGTTGCTTTTCAGCCTCTCCAATGAAAGGATTTCAGTTCACAATTTTGAATCTTCCGTGCATGAATCAACACACTTTATGACATTTTCTACTGGTAACAGCTATGCACACTACAGCACATGACTACAGGATGGAGAGGATCACATATGGTGCTGCATTTGTCACTATTTCCTTGGTTATTACTTGTAGTGGAGAGGTCTTTCCTCTAAACATAGTGGTATTTCCAGTGTGAACTCACATAGCAATGAGCTGTTGCAACAGGAAGATCTCTGCTTTCATCAGTGATCCTCTCCCTCACTCCTCCGGGAGACAGTGAAGAGCTAGCTCACAAGCTGCTATTTAGTACAAGTCTCTCACCCTGCAGTTACCAGCTTGCTTTCTTTCATTCAAGAGGCCTGTTTGGGAATTTTCTATAACACTAGCCACTAAAAAAAAAGGAGCAAAGGAAATGTGCTCATTTCTTCCCAGTTCAGGCAAACAGAATATCATGCACTCCCACAATTAAAGATATTTCTGCTTTGTAGATAAATAACTACTGCCTCATCAGTTCATAGTGACATAGGATGTCACTGCTCACAACGGACTTACAGAAAACTTGAAATCCTTTGTCACCATTTCCTACCGACTCACAGTGCTACCTTAAGCAGACTATTCAATTTGACTGAAGCTTCTCCGTCTGGTACATACAGTCAAAGCATTTCCTCATGATCCTCACTCCAGGCACTGTACTGTTTAACACAGCTCTAACAGGGCTCAGTCTTGATGCACAGACTCCAGGCTTTGAGCAAAAACTACTGAAACACTCACAGAGGAAAAAAAAACTAATGGGATATGGATGTGTAGGAAACAAAAGGAATAGCGAGTAGATACTACAGTCTGCTCTGCCGCTTTCATGTGGCTGTTGCAAAATTTGTAGTCTAATCTCAAATTGCACACTGACATTCTTACAGGCTCGTTACTCAGCAGCAGACGTAACCCATGCAAACGCGACACAGGCATATAGGCTTCTCTCCACCAGCAAAAGGGAATATGTTTTTTTCTCGACTGTCCTGATACCGATTTTTAGCGATCTTTGGGCTCTACACTTTTAACCTGCCAAGGTGGCTATTCAAAGATTCAAAGCTGCGACCTGAACCTCGTAATGCCCAAACCATGTGAATCTTTACAAGCTCCTAATTTTAACGCAGACCACCACCCGGCTGGGGGTTCTCCGGGGCCACTCGTCCCCGCAGGGTGATGGAGCACTTCGCAAATGGTGCAGTTCTGCCGCCTTACCACACCAAGCCCTTCCTCTTCCCCTCCCCCGCGCACACCGGCAGCGGACACTTGCCGAAGCGAACTGCACGGATACGGGACGAACTTGGCCAGTTCCCACTGATAACCGGGATTTTTCCCAACTGCAGCACATCCATGCGACGCCCGCGCGCGGCCGGCGGCAAGAGCGGAGCTACTCGGGCTCCGCTCGCAGCACGGTCCCCTTCCAGGCACCTCCCTCCCGCTGCCAGCGAGCGGAACCGCGGGGCGAAAGGGCGGACACGGGCTACCGCAGGCACCCCGCGCGGCCCCCGCGCATCACCCGCGCCCGGGCAGGGCACCGCAGCAGCTCCGCGCCCCACGCTCGGTAACGCATTCCCGGCCNCCGCGGGAACCGCGGAGCGCCGGCTCTGCCGCCCCACTGCGCATGTTCCCCGCGCGCGGCGCCTGCGCGGCCGCGGGCAGCGAGGCCGGGGGCGGCCCGCGCCTCCCTCCCCTCAGCACCGGGGCCTGCGGGGTTGGCTGCTGCGTCGGCGCCGCTGCCGGCGGGGGGGGGGGGGGGGGGGCCTCTCCCC